>NBZA01007808.1:0-15159 GCA_003054995.1 Aleochara bilineata | reverse complement strand
CAATAAGAAGACATATTAAGAATTAAATCGTTCATTTTGACATTAAAATAAAGTTTCTTAAGTTACCCTCCCTGGGCCCTCTTTCACATTATATATCTGAAAAGACGATGAAGAAAGAGTTTAGGTGAGGTTTGAATGCTGATTTCTGACGGATGACGTAATAGGCTTTCACATGAAGACGAAGATGAAGACTTTGGCTTAAGACGTCGAAGCATTCGAGGTTAATCGAAAAATGTCGTGGTCTATGCGCTTTGCTTTGCATATATTCATAGTTCTTCTATATAAGGCATGTGTAGGTTTCGCCGCACAGAGAGACATTTAAAACATAATTAAAAATTTATACACAATTCACACTCAAGATGATGATAAATCTTTAGATAAATTCATACTTAAGTGTAGTTTCTTCACCTTAGATACTGTTTTTGTATCTGTCGTCTGTGGGCAATTAATCATTAATCATTGTCTACAATATCTATCAATCGTTTAACTTTAAATATTGCTCGTTGTCTCTAGTTATTCGTATAAAATTTCTATTTGTTTGTGTTTGATAAGACGGTTATTAATAGAAGTCTCAACATACGTTAGTCCATCGAAAAATTATGGTTCAAGTTTCTAGACTTCCAGAAAATAGATAACAGTTGCCTCTTCAATTCGTAAAAATTGAAGTTACGAGTGTTTTCCTCCTAGTTATTTGCAAATACGTACAACTCTCATCTCGCTTGATAACCTTTTTTGAGTTGAGCCGGAGTTGAATCTAGAACTGAAACTGCAATATATATTTGTACTTGGAACTCATTGATATTAATATTACAATATTACTAATTATACATATGCACATGAATATACATATGCATGTATATGTATTTTGTATGTAACTAATGCATGTTTATTGATTAGAATTAACTAGAATTATATTTAATTGCATCACGAACGAACGTCAATCATCAAGGCTGGAATTTTCCTACATTTTCTCATAATTTAATAAGCAAATGTCGTTGATTAATTAAGTAATTATTATAAGTATAGGTATGTGAAAACTAAAAATTAAGAAAACTATTCGGAATTTACAGATGTAGAGGTCCATTGACATCTTGAAATCAAAATATCTAAGAATGACAAATATTTAAGAAGATTTT
This sequence comes from Aleochara bilineata, assembly GCA_003054995.1. Classification (NCBI taxonomy): domain Eukaryota; kingdom Metazoa; phylum Arthropoda; class Insecta; order Coleoptera; family Staphylinidae; genus Aleochara; species Aleochara bilineata. The sequence goes on along the minus strand of NBZA01007808.1, from coordinate 14,023 downwards.
TAGCATAGTCGGGATTTTATGCAAATTTACTTAAAGTTTTGAATAATATTTGCATCAATTTAAGTTTTTTTAAGAAGCGCTAATGTTGGGTTGTACAAGGCCAGTTTGCATGATGGTTGGTGGTGCTATTGACTTTTGAAATCGATTGAATAATCAGCCTCACCATCACCTAAAAACGCTAAAAGCTTACAACAATTTCATACTCATCGGAGTTTAAGCTAGGATGCGAGGATGAGAACCTGTCCAAGTCCAAGTCAAGCGCAAGCGGCTTTAATTCGTGTGTTGTTGACTACGCTGAAATTGTGACATCCGTACGGTTTGGCTTTGCCTGGGCCATAAATTACGAAAAAACCGGCTTCGCATTTTCATTCGTTCATTCTTTCAAAAATCGAAAGTTTTCTTATCCAATTCACTTGACTGCCGATGCTCATGGTGGCTGGTGCCGAAGTTGTATGCGCACCTTCACAGCTAAACCTAAGTCATCGTTAAGTTAAGATGATTCGAATCGTGTTTCATTGCGTAGTCGAATATGCCATAAATAAAAATTTCTACCAACGCACTTACTCGTGTTTTTATTGCTTCTTAATGAGTTGCTAAAGTTGCCGAAGACGTTGATTGTGAAGTGTTGATTGTAATTACGCACATACTCTTCAAATTCGTAAACGGAAAGAAAAGCTGCGTCGATCGTAAACTTTTAAAACTTTTACAACTTCTTAAATTCATTCTAGTTTTCACTGCGGTGAAAAAATATACAAATGCACGTCTACGTTCTGAAAAATACTGAAATAAATCATATTTTACGGTTGCGTTTACGTGTATCGTTAAAAGTCCTCCGCCTCAGAGCTGTAGTGAGTTTGGCCTCTTGTATTCGAGCCAAACCAAGCGAAGACTTGAAAAAGAAATTTGTTGTTATCGTTGGCGTAACTTTCTTTTTGTCTGGCTACTGCGTGGCTTGGCTTTGCTTGACTTTGCCTGGACCGAAATTTATTTATGTGGCATTTTCGTTATTATTCATTGCCATTTTATTATGATTCAGTTCATTAATAATATTCATTGAAGCAGGCAGGCATTGGAGTTGGAGTCGCAATTGGAAATTTCAATTTCAATTTCGTTCGGTCAGCTACTCGGCGCAAAATTGGCGTGAACATAACAACAATATTGAAACTTGCTTACTTGCTTGCAACAGCTGACTTAAACACAAGAAAATTTCATTTTCACTTCACTTACTATACCTACTTGTTAGTTACTTACTCACTTGCTATTCCGTGCACAGTTGGTAATAAACGCGTAACAACAAGTGCACCCAACGACTGTAATATTATTGCAAGCACCAGTCGCTCCTTCTCTGTTAGCCTATGGATGGATGACTGATGAGCAGTCATTGCGATTAAGGCGCCGGTTGTCAATTGCATTCGTTTGCAGAATTTATGGTCATTAAGTCATCTTACGCAGTCTTTTAGCAGCGCTTCGGGCAAGTGAGCAAGTAACACAACACACAACATGTTTGAGACAAAAGGGAAATTACGCTCAAAAGTGGTAAATGAATGCATGTATTTGTTAAATACACTTGAATATTACAATACACTAACTTAACTTACAACTTACTTATCCAAAACGAAACTTCGCGTTTGAAATGAATGGAGGAAAAAACGCGACCGCTTTGTTTAATTAAGGAGCGGAACACGAACGTGTTTCGTTTTCACGCTCAACATCATTTGCTGAAAGACTTTTACTTATTGTTATTGTGACAAGTTTTGTATTCGCTACAGTGCCAGTGTGGTGACACTTTAGAATTTTGAAGGTCCTAAAGTCGCGTTATCACATATTTCACTGTAGCGTCTAAACTAGTGAGCAGATTATTTAAACATTTGAGGGGTCAGCGTTTACATTTACGTTGGACTCACAAGACATTAATTGAAATCACAGTTTGTAAGCATTCTAAGGTGGTTTCTGCGGTCTAGTCTCATAAAGAGCAATATTCGAGCGCGTTTAAGATGGCTAATGCATTGCATTGCATTGCAATCGAAAGCAATAGCTAGTAAGCTGGAAGAGTCATTCAACAAGTGTCTTGCCACTTGTAGATTCTTGTTATGTTAGTAGATGTTAGCCCATTCGATAGCCGCCGCCAAAGACTGTGAATTTCGCAAGTAATTAGCTCGTAGACGTTAGCTAGGCTTAGACCACAATGTTCATAATAGAGATTTATGACGACTGACTTGACTTGGCTTTGGCTTGGAGTTGACTTAACTTAACTCAAGTTGACTTGGCTTGACGCCTTGCGATGCGATGACTTGGGATATCATTTATGCAGTCAGTCGTACAGCAACCGGGCTTTGTGTGCGTTTACTTTGCTTTGCTTTGCTTTGCGATTGCAGTTGGGTTGAGTTGGTTGGATGTGCGTGCGTCCTCGATAAACACAGGCCAACGACCACGTCAATGTTATTTCATACATACACGTACTGTATGTCGTGTGTACATGTGTGTAGTGTGCGCAATCGTCAACTAAGTGCGGACAGATCTTAGAGGAGCTGGCTGACACACGTACAACAATTTCTTCGTTTCGACAACTTTGTTAGCTCTCCTGTTTTCTTCTTTCTTGACGATGAGTATGCACAATGGTCACTCACTCGTTGGGTTGGGATACGATGCATCATCGTTATTTATCAGACATGAAGGATACCTTTTAAATATGCACTCGACGTGTAGGAAATGCCTATGGCCTATGTGCGATGAGTGCTGATCGATGAAGAGACGTCATACGTGACCTCCCTCAGTGCTTTATATGTACGTTTACGCTTGCGTTTACGTTGCGAAAATATCAACAAAGTCTACTTATGTCTGTCTGTTCTCAAGACTCGTGTTGTTTTTGCTTGATTTTCCTGAAAACTTCATTCATCCATTCATTATCACTGATCAATGAGTTTCCTGATTTTGGCTACGTAACCAGGAAGAAATCAAGAACACGAAAACAAGAACAAGGTTGTGAACTTTTATATTAAACTACTGAGCCACCTATTGTAGTGATGGGTTTATTTTGTTGTGTAAATTGGCAATTATATGTTGTTCTAATGCTCTAACAACACCTACGCAATGAATTTAAATCACATCAAGCAATTTGCAGGCAATTGCGGTTGCGTTTACGCTCGTGTTGTGTTGTCGCTCCCTTACATCTCAACGCTGCGCGCTGGCGACACCGGTTTCGCTAAACGGCCGCTAATTCGTTTTCAAATAACACATATCACGCGCTCTTGCAAAAGCACCAAAGGCAACAGGTTAGTCGCCACTCGCTAACAACACAGCAATAGTGGATCTGTAGCTGTGTATCTGTTAGCATCGATAAGACGATATTTAGTCGCATCGGCTAACTGTCTCACGACGCTCACTGCAACTGCAAATACAACTACATATGTACACGCGAAAGGAGGTTTTCTGCCGTATGTCGGTCTCTGAATTTGACTCGCATTGAAGTAAAAGCAATAATGTGAGAAAGGAATGACTGATTTGTAATGGCTATGAGCATTCATTGCAAAGTAAAGTGTCGCACTTAAGCAACCGAAGAAGAATCTGAAGAAGAATGGAATAAACGTACTCGTACAGTAGCTGATTGTTAGTCACAGTTTATCGTGTGGACTGTGCACTTTCTATTTCTATCCAATTAGTGTTGACTAATAATATAGTAATAGCTATATACTAGGATATATCTTTATATTTTTGCACTTAAAATGTAGGTAATAACAACCCAATTCTTTATAATGCCGTTTGTAGTTTATGTGCGCACGTTTATCACCGCCCACAATTTAATCACACGCTTGATTGACATCAGAAATATATACACATTGTCTTTTCTTCCTTTGTCATCCAGCCCGACTGAGAGTATTGGTTGTAAAGTCTTGTATGTATTTTATTATTTCTTCAATTTCTTCAACTATTCAAACAATTTTCTAGTTACTTGCGCGCGTCTCTTTATTTTTCTTTCTGTTGGAGGATAGATTGAATGATTATTGTCTATTGCGTACGTCCGTACGCCCATGCTAGATGCTCAATTCCTTAGAAGAAAGCATTTGCAATGGAGGTGATTTAAGTTGACTTGAGTTGAGTTGAGTTGAGTGGAGTTGATTGATGTGCACTTTCCAAAATGTTTCTTCTTGTCTTCCTGCATTTAAATATAATGTATTCGACTGGGAATTAATTGAAATTCACTCCTATGAAGAACGAGAAGAAAATCGTCAATTTCTACTAATCAATCTCAGGTGCAGGCGTAATTAATATGCGTTGTTAACAAAGCACAATGATTAGGAACAGGAACTTTCAGTCATTACGCGTACGCGCTATTTGCGTGCTATGTAGATGAAGAGGAAAAATTCGAACGCCTGCCTGCGTGTCTGATGAAGGAAACAATTTATATCGCTTTGTTAATTAGCAGCAGTCGTCGTCGGTTGAGAGTTTAATTAACTATCGCCGGCAGCAGTCTCATTCGCAGAGATTTTGCGAAAATTGCGAAAATGACGTTAATCAACGCACAACTTAAGTACATATTTAGAAATTGTCGTAATTTAAAAATGACGAAACCGTATGTTGAAAATAAGTTTGAAAGAAATTTCTTTATAAAAAGAAAAGTGATTTTTGCGTTGTTTATGTTTTATCGTATTATCACACATTGAGAATTGATGGTATCGTAACCACGTGGGCGTCGTGATTTTATTTACACGCTCGTAATATGTTAATTAATGCGATTGCGGTAATTAATTAACGATCGCCGCATTCACGCGCGCGCTACATGCATTAGCAGCCAGCAGCGGATAATAAAGCGGTACAAACGAAGAAGTACAGAGCCAACCAAGACGTTGCGAAACGTCTTCATTCCAATCCAATCCGCCTGTGCCGTTGCGGTTTCATAGAATTAATTCTTAGTCACAGTGTATCCTTATTTACATATTTGCATTTCGATTTTGCATTTCGCATTCAAATTCAAGGAATTGTACAATGTCATGGGATAGCTTTCTTGGATAAACTATCACTGGGAGTTAATTAATTAATAATATTTCTGATTGTTGAACAATTTTTCTATTAAACTGTGGTTTATGTGCTAATTCAACAAACTAATTAACCACTTTTCTAATAAATTACATTTAATAATTGCACTTTATGTACTTTACTTTACTTTACTTTACTTCGTAAACATTACGAAAGCGACAGAGAAAAACTAAAAGTGCGAAAGCAGTTCAACGAACTACACGCAACATGAGTATAATAATACTTACTTTTGCTTACCATTTTGTTATTTGCTATGTATAAACAGTAAGTAGGCTTACTTGTATATATTTTGCCTATTAGCATTACACACTAATTGTTGGTATAATTCGCAATTTTAAGTTTAAAACGTAACCATGGAGCAACGTGCGTGATAATTTCTCAGCCGACCAGAAATCGCTATAGTTTCAAAGTGGCTGAGTCACTTTGCAAAATAAAATTTAAATTGGTTACCAAGAGGTGTGGTTTACTCTTGAGTTCAGTTCCTGTAAACAACCAAGAACACCACGTTTTTTGTTCATTTTCTCTAGAAAATCTATTATATTTCATTGGGCAACTTGCTGTCATGAAGTGTTTTGTAACTTTATCATTCATCCTTCAACTTGCTCACAAATGTGGACTCAAGTGGTAGTTTCTTTCGAGCAAATGTGTTAACTATTAAAGCCCTATTCATATATGTTTTAATATTTGAACAGTTCTCAATTACTGAAGATTTTCCAAAAGTTTGCTCTGCCTGCTCAGCAGGTTTTAAATTTCGAGCCAACATGACGTCTTCGAAGTATAATAGCGTCTTGGACCTCTTCAGTTTGTGCCTTCTTGAGATAGATAATCTTAATGGCTTGAAAGCGTTCGTTATGAAGTGCAACTTCCTTTAAATTTGTCATTTTTTCAAGAAGTGCGTATGGTGTTTGAATAATGAATTAGCAATATGTTGCGCGAGGCAGAGCATAGCACATCAGAGCTTAACACTTAATGCTTCCTAATGAACTTGTTTATGTCCATCGTGTGATTATTGCCACTGTAAAAATGTGTTCAAGGTTTCTCTCGCCGCATATGTCCATACATATGATACATACTTAGTAGTATTTCTAATAGCATGTGGTGTGAACACTCAGAATGAATGTGTAATTGCGCTTAAGCCTGCCTGCATTGCGCATACTATAGTAAAGCTCTGCTTATTTTTTGACGATCCACTTGAACTCCAGGCAATGCTATGAATGATTTATAGTTCTTAAAATTTGTCCATCCTTTTCTAACTTAGGGTTGCGTACTACTTTCTTTGTTTGCACAAGATTTGGGAAGACGGCCTGCAAATTTGAGACGACCAATAGTCGGTTGATTCTAAACGGTCATAAAACCTATAACTGGGTGACACAAACAGAAAAATATTTCAAGAGAAGATTCTATATGTTTAGCGCCACATGTTTGCCGTTTTTACACTCTGTAAAGTCTGTCTTAACGCCCAAAATCTTGCACCCGGGCGGAACGATCGGTTTGACACTTTCAAGTGGATCGTCGAAAATTAGCCAGAGCTTTACTGTAACTTCGTGTTTAATGGCCGCTGCATTTACGTCCAATTTGAGATTTGTTTCGTTCATTGTGTTGGTGTCTATAGAATAGCATCACTTATGTATAGCAATGATGAACGTAATCAGCTGTGTTGTTCTTGCATCACCACGAGTAGGTTGATGAAGTTTCTTTCTTACATATTTTAGGCTTTTCTCTTTGGGTAATTTATTGAATTGCCTAAAACATACATTCACTAAGCTTGATTACTGCTTGATTAGATAGATGAAATAAGATGTATGTAAACAGGGAAGACGTCATCCAGAAAGTGTTCCTTGATCATTAAATAGAATAAATAGAATTATTGCAAAATATCATAAACATTAGCCAATTATGATAAAAATACATGTTGATAAAGTAGTATTTTGATAAAGCATATTATTTGCGTAATCATTATTATTAAATACAATGAATGTATATTTGACTAATTAAATCACAGCCGTAGCGGAATGAATTACCAACTATGTATATAGAACAATTATAAATAAATGAATGAAATAGTGCAGGTTTTTGCCTCATAATTATTGAATTCAATTAATTTAAATGTTTGCAGATTGATGGCAATATAAATTGTTTAAATTATAGGCTTTATAATTACCACCAACAAACAACAAGCAGCTGTTTGCTTGACGAGATGCTAGAGCACTAACTACTAATTAATTCGCTAAAAAATGTATGCGCCGCGGTCGCTGTCGCAGAGAAATGAAGCAATGAATTAATTTGCTGCTAAGTTATCATTTCACGTATATGCTTAAATATATGCGCATATGGTAAATATGTGATAAAAATGAAGATTTATCATGTTCGGCGACGCAACATAGTGATAAATCAATATCGATATCAAGTGTAATTACAATACATTCATGTTTATACGTACCTATATGTATCTATGTTTGCGCAGCTGACTTGAGAATTGAGAAGAGGAGCTGGAATCGAGTTGAATATAAGACTAATAGATGCAATTATTCAATTTATTATCATTACTCGACTTCCCCATGCAGCATTGAGCTTTGTACGCGAGCAGCAAAGAAATAATTTAAGCATTTGTCGAGTCGAACCTTGCGCATCTCGGGCACTCGCATCTAAATTGCTTCTTTGCTGCAGCGAGCTCGGCGTTTGTTAGATTCTTATAGGATTCTTTAAGGAAGGCTACCAGTGCCTGAGTATCTTGCGTTTGTGTTCGATCGTTCGTTGGATGTGTGCGCGCACGATTCACTTTCCCTATTCAACAACTTTCTTTAAACGCTGAAAGTGGAACGATTATGTTGCTGCTGCTGCCTGATGGTTACTCGCGCGCGTAGCATTTTTGCGTTTCTTTATTTCTGTCTTCCCATATTGAGTGAGTGTGTTTGTTCTTGAATTTAATTTACTATTCTATTGTTTACGCAAACTCTTTACTTACAATTAATTTACGTACAATTGTCTAAAAGTATTTTAATTGCTATGCGAGGATGGATATTACTTTTTAATATTTTTATTGTATTTGTCTTCAAGCTTTAACGTTGTAAGGATTTTGTAGAATGTAGACCTTTCTTCAACTTCATGCATGCAACTTTGTTGTGAGTACCAAGGCGACAACCTAAGCCCTGCAAAGAATCAGTCGGCATGGCATGCGTGCAGCTCCACATAAACCAAATCGCTTGCGATATAAATTGCATCGCGCACATTCGACTGAAGGCGAACGAACCAACATTCAAGCGGCCGAACAATGGTAACAATTACACGGCGCAATTGTTGCGTTTTGGTCGCGCGGCCGTTGAAAAAGTGCGTGAAAATGAATAGTGTGCGGTTGGGGCATGTACATTGTACATGCATACGTGCTTGTTTGATTCATGTCTGCGACAGGTTACGATGTGTCTGTTTGATATTACGACAGAAAATTTGCCTAAAAATGGCCAAGCACCAACGACGAAATGAACTTTTCAAGTCTTTATATTATTCTAGAATTTAGAATCTACACTTGAAGTTAAATTATTGCGACGAAAGTGGCTTTGAGTATTCATTAACCTTCTTCTGCGTTCAATGATGATGATTTTAATCTATAATAATTTATTCTTCACTTTGAGGATTTCATAATTACGTAATATGTAGCTCGTGACGAAATCAAAGCGAATCGAATCGAGGTAATGAAATATTATTAAACTAATGATGATTGGAAATTGCACAATTTTGTTACAAATATTGCACAAATATAGGAAATTGAGCCAAAATGTCACAGATTAAAAAGGTTTTCTTTGAGTTAAGCTCTCTTGGCCCAAAATACAAATACAAAATACTCATAGTACTCATCGTTCATTTATTAATTTACTGCTTGTGGAGGGTGATGTCGAAAATTATAGCGAAATTCTCTAAAGATTTCACTTTTCTATTTATTTAAGTAGATTATCGTCAAAAGATTAAGATTGCACTTGGCATGGTAATTTCTGTGGTAATTATTGCGTGTGTCATGCACAACCCCTATGTCGTTAAGTCATCTTTCATGAGACTCATATTTCTTTTATGCATATACGCAACATCCTCTGCCCTTCAACGTTCTCTTCGTTTCATTTCTTTTCTTCTCTTGCAGACTTGCCTTTCTGATGCGATTCTCGCTTCGTGCGTAAATTACTACTTTACTACTTTGCCTCTTCAGTACTTTGTATGTCTAACACCTGTTCGCCGGCCAGCCCTCTGAAGCTGCAACCTACCTTCAAGTCCCAACCAACCTTCAAGTTGGGTTCTTCTTCAACTTGCTGCTTTCTTTTGCCTGCGTCATGTTCCATTCGCTTTCTTATTAATTCTCCACACAGCAGGGTTGCATTTACGCTTAATCTACCAACTCAACTCCCAAAGAAAGCAACGCAGATAAAACTTGTTTTTATTACGGCACCGTGCATGTGCTCATTGGTTTTGTTCGAGGCCCAAAAACTCTCAGATACGTTCCTGCGCATTAAAACTTAGACGGTGATTTGTTTATGAAATCCTAAAGATTACCTTCAGATTGGATGGAATCTCCCTTTCTAATACCTACCATGTGGAGTCTGAGGAGAGGGATCGGATCGGATGCGTGCGTGTATTCAAACGTATCGAATGAGCACCATGAGCTCATCATCGTTATTTAGACAGGCACTATCTTCAGAGCTGCAGGTGTTTCCAATAAGTTTAATAGGCCAATGCAAAGCAGGGTGACCGAGGAATATAAATGGATAAAGCATGAAGGCTTTATACGCACACCATGTTAGTATAACGAGTTATAATTGCATAAAATATGCGTAAAATTTAAACTGAACGTAAAACTTGCCATTTATTGGATTTTGATAACAGCGACAAGTACAAATTGGCTTTTTATTGGCGCTCATTTATCAGTCTTGTGTATTACTTACCAGTCTCAACTATTTCTTTCTTTAGATTTAACATATTAAATCCAAAGAGCATGGAGTTATAAACTTTATTTACTGCTTTAATTTTGAACCCTTTGGTATACCAATTGATTTTTTCAATTTTGATGGGTCTTCATACGGTAATCTTTTTCATCTTCGTATAACGAAATGATTTTTCGGTCGTTTCCATAAAATTTCAAAGTTATAGCTTGGGTGAGCATAAGAAAGAAACAGAAATAGGTGGTATGGGCACTTGGCAGATATATGTATGTATGGGGGATCGCTTTTAAAAGGATTTTTTAAAACGGTTACGTCGAATGGAATGGTTTCGTTTAAACTTGTTGTTGGTTCCTCAAAATCTCTCTTTACAAGCGAGCTTCTTTCAATGCATGATATGGCGAGCATGTGTGCGCATTCGGTTTGTGCTAGCTGCTAGCTGGTGTCTGTGGGGTGGTAGTGGTGCTGTTGGTGGTGGGTGTTTGTGATTGAAAATGCGAGAACAAGGTCGCTGTCGGTCGGCGGGTGCATGTGTTGTTGGATGGAATAGTGAATGACGAACGGGCTTCTTCGATGCACATGTTCATTTTCCCACGACTCTCCCGTTTTGCTTCCCGGGTGTACCAGTAACGGCTTTGCTTTACTTGTTTTTCTTACTTTTTTCTGCATCATCACAGGAGTCACGTGTGGTACTAGAAGCTATGCAACTGTCAACGTTTTAAGTGAACAGTTGTAAAGAATTTGCATATTTTGCAAAGCACTTTTTAATTACATATTATTTTTTATATAATTATTTGTTTTAATTATTATTTTTCTACGTTGGTATTTCTTAATTATGTTAAAATTAATGATGTACACTTGCTCTACCGAACGAGGGTGTGGGGTTGGGGTGTAATGCCAAGTAAAACATACGGTTTGCTTAAAGAAATCACCCTCTTTGCTAAAACCATTCGAGAAACACTTGTGCATCCCATACGTGGGTTTTTCTAAGGGGATTTTCTCCACTTAATGCATTTGTGGTGCTATTCATCCGAGAAAGATTAAAGAAAATGCAAGGGGAGAACGAATGTCAAACTATTTAACTGACGTTTTACGATGTGCCACCTGAAGATCTTCTTCTTCTGCTTCTTCTCTTTTTCCTTGTTCGCATATGGTATGCTCATGAGAAAAGTAAAAATTAAACCGTAACATGACACAATTCCAGTGCTGCTGAATTGAACGTACATTGCATTGTACACATTATTAACTGTTATTAAAAAGGAAAGAAAATGAAAAATGAAAGGATTTTTTTATTTGTTCAGCACAATGCGAAACAATTTCATTTCATTCAACGTTCTGTCAGCAGTTTGGATGAAATTGAACGCAGCGTGGAAGTTGCATATTTCGTCTAATGTGCAAATTCACAAGATACACAACACTCTCCATACATATGTATGTGTAATACCTACTTGTTGGTTGGTTGTTTCTTGGACATTTCTATCTGCGTCTCTTCGTATGTCATGAAGTTTCATATGTTTGCTCGTATTATGTTACATGTTGGTGTTGAAGCAACGTTAAGAAGTCGGGACAATAACAATAAGAATAACAATAATCAGCAAAAAGTCTATTTACACACGAAAAAGTTATGGAAAAGTTCGTGAGAACAGTTGATGTTGCTTTAAAACAACTTTATATGCATGTACCTCGCATAAAAATCATAAAAATATTGTATGAGATATTTTAATTCAGGAAAAGCAATACGTACCTACATACCTAATTTAAATGAAATAATTCGTGGAAAAGTGTATGACATATTTTTGATAAGCAGCTTCTAGTTTTGTTGGCCTCAAAGTAAAGCAAAGTAAAGCTGAGCTCGTTGTGTGCTTTGTTTAGTTTGGTTTTTAGACTGGTATTTATCATAATTCAAGCAAATGGTTTTAATTCTCGGCATTGTTATGTAATGAATATTTGAAAATGGAGTTTGAAAATGTTATCACTTTACATACACCGAGTGTTCTTATCTGGATTTTTTTTTGTGGAAATTTAAAGCAAAACAACAATTAGCATAATTAATATTTGTATTAATTTAGTATAAGTTGGTATATGTATTTATTAATTGGTTTATTCACATGCTTAATAAACCTGTAATTGTTGAAGTAGGTATATATTTATTATACTATGGAAACTTCTAGAGTCGGTAAGCAAGCTTCGTGGAAATGCATGCGAGTCGACTCTTGCATGTTTGTATGTAATACAATTGCAATTCCAACTGCAATTGCAGTTTGTTGAGTGTGTCACAAGCGGAGGGAAATGAGAAAAATGTAGAAATGTTTATTATCATTACTGACTGTTCTGATTGCACCATAAGTACACACACATCTTGTTATGCTTCTTACAATTAGCTCAGTTTGCTTGCTAACCAAGCATACATCTACTTAATAACCCGTTAATTATGCACTCTGATCTTATGACATCTACATACATATGTACATACCTAGATGTATGCGTGCTCACGTATGATTGTTTGCATTCGTCAAGATTTGAAAAATCGTAATTGTTATAAATTTACTTTTGTAATGCTTGGTAAGCCAAAGACTCAAGTAAATGATAAGAAGCTGTGTGCTGCTAGTAAATATAGGTATGTGGTGCAAAAGCAATCATTAATTGCCTCATTGTTTAACTTATCAAAAGAGTTATTAAAGTGTTAGCTTGGTTTGGTTGCATTCAAACTGACTTGAGAAGAAACCAAGCGAAGAAAAACAAAGTAAAGCGAAACAAGGCAAAGCCAAGCCAAGCCAGGCTAATTCCAATTGAATTCGATGATAATACGAGAAATCGTAAGTGCAATTTACAATAATGCAACAATAAATAATGGCAACGTGTGCACACCAATAAAACACGCCAGAGATGTAACAGAAAAGAAAACAATAAAACGGCTTTGTTTTACGATGACTGTGGTAATTTTTACTGTCGATAGTTATTGTTAATTAATAATTTGTTTGGTCAGTGAATGTGAAATATCAATTACATTACAAAGTTGGAAGCCGAAGTTTTCCCTAGCGATTGGCGACTGGCGCATGTTCATTAATAATAATAATTAAACTTGTATGTAAATCGACGTCGTCGGATACAATTAGAAGTTGCTAGACCGCAATTGATAATTCGAAGTAGCGATATCAACGATCAAACTGCAATGCAATGCAATTGATATTCGAGTCATCATCGTCATGATCATGATCATGATCATGATCATGATCATGATTCCTTGGATTTTCTATGCCGGTGATAAATTTACATTTTATTCCAGTGCGCCAGCAACGCAGTTGTTGAAATTGCCATTTGTCTTGCAGTTCTAGTCGTCTTACAATTAGTGGAGACTAAGAATGTGAATGTGAAAAATCTGATTGTGCTTGCATTTTCCTTTCGATAAAGAGCCGTTCCGTTGAATCGGATGGTGTGTTGCTTTGGTGGTGATGACGATGACCAGTCCTTCGTCCACGTTGTGAGTCTGGCGAGCCAAACACGTAGTTGTATTCGTATTCGTTCTCTATATTTCTCGATGTGTGTTGTTTCAAGGTTAACGTGAACATCATGCCGATGCCGATGCCGCGGACACGGACACGGACGCCAAAGTGTTCGGCCAGCGTGTTCGGTGTTCGGTTTGTTTCATCTTGGTTCCCCAAGACCTAGCAGCTATAGCTGTAGAAGGATTTCTCTATATGGGCGAAAATTTATGTGCAGATGCAGTATGCACGCTGGAAGATTTAATTAGTAGCGGAGAGAAACAGACACCGCAAGTGCGTCTAATGCCTAATAAGAAAAATGAGAAGGAGTAGTAAACCTTCATATAGATTTTTGATTGGGTCACTTTTTGATTGAATCTCTTAATCCTTCAGATTAATATGGCATTGTTGTATGCGAATGTGCACCGCATACAAATGCGATTATAGGAAGTGATTAGCTATTTAAAGTTTGAAGGTCAATTATTGGAACACCCGTCGGCGTCGCACATTGTGGCGGATACGTTTTTCTCCGGGCATTGCCTTATAACTCCAAAACCAGCGATCACATTAGGATGCTTTTTGGACTTA
>NBZA01007802.1:0-11017 GCA_003054995.1 Aleochara bilineata | reverse complement strand
GAGATGCGCAGAAGATTCTCTGAATCTCTGCCCCCAGTTCGTCGATTGACCAATGCAGTAGGGCAGGAAAAACTCCATCAGCCCCATCATAGCTCCTGTCATCAGGAGCTAATTCAGTTTGATTTATTTTTGTGCTTGAAAGAATAGAAACATTTGCACCTGTGTCTACTAAAAATTTAAAATATATGATTTCGCTTATAACATTTTTGAATGGTAACATTATGAATATTAAATTGTTTTTGTCAGCTAAATTTATTTGGAACAATTGTCGATTTTTTGTGTCGATATGAAATGCATTTAGATGTCCGAACGCGTGACACTCGCCTCGGACTGGTGATAGTTTAAATTATCGGTCTCCTCTACATAGTTTGCATGTTGGTGGTTATCGTTGTTTCGCATTTTTAATTTCTAGCAATCTCCGATTAGTTGCCCAGGTTTTTGACGTGACAACGTCTAATAAATTGGTGTATATGGGCTACGCACACGAAAAAACAATGACTCATTGTAGTGTCGAGAATTTGTAACGTTACGGAGGTGACGTAGCGAGATCGCTAGACGAACGAGTGAAAGGCACGATCAGTTTGAGCGTTTTGCGCGCGATGATGCCCGAGGCGAAGCCGAGGGTATCATAAATATGTTTTGCAAATATGTTTTGTTATGACGTTGTCACGTTAAACATTCGTCTGTAAACCAACTTTACAGACAACCAATTTTTTTGCAGTAGTTACAGGATATGTAGGGTCTGTTATTGGAAGGAGGTACTTGACTGGTTTTGTTTGCGCCGTTCAATGAGTAATTTACTCTAGTTTTAAGGGGCGTTTGCATTTTCTTCCTACATTCCGATATTATGTGCCCGGGAATTTTACAAAAATCACAAAATTTTCTTGGGACGTAGTTACGAACGCTAGTACTTCTAGCTGCTAAACATTTTTCTTCGTTAAGTGCTTCTGCTAAAGCTGCATTTAAGTCGACCGGTTTTGACCTGCGCAGTGCGTTCGATATTTCGTCATTCGAATGCAAAATATACCTTGACAATGCAATTTCGTTAATCATCTCTACTTTACCGTTTTGTATATCTGGGTTTCTTGCGGTTACCTTATTCAAATCGATTGTTTGTAATTCTACGAGACGGTTATAAAAAGTTTGCACATTTTCGTTTCTAACTTGTTTTAAGCAGTTAAGTTCTTCTAATATCTGTGAAAAATCGCGTTTGTCCCCGAATCTGAGCGCGAGCTATTCCTTTCAATTTTGATTCCATAAATGACAAAATTAGTAAACGTTGACTACCCGTGCAAAGTACATACGCTTGACTACAGTTTTGAATAAAGTCATATAATTTCGTTCGTTCTCCATCAAAACTATCAGAAATAATTGCTCGTATATCAGACATATTATGAACATAGGCATCATTGGATGCATTGGCGTCGTTGGGTGAAGTAGACATATTTGCGACAGGTTCGGGAATGATAACTGGGTTATCGGACATTAATACTTTTTGTTTTAGGCTGCGGGTTTCTACAACCATATATTCGTTGTGTGTTTACGACATGCAATGTAGCAACAACTTATTGAGTGTTTTAAGACTTAGGCTGCACTAACCTTTAGTATTCTGGATGGAAGCTGAAGTTGATGTTCCTGGGATCCTTATCCAAGATCCTAGCGACTGCGCCAGTTGTTGTGGGTCACCAAGTGGATTGTTCTTCTAGTAGTTAGTTTTTGTCGATGACGTAACTCGGTTGCACACAATGAATGTTCGTTTATTGGTTTTAACTGTTCTTTATTCTTTTAACACAAATACGTTTCATAATTTTACAATGATAAGTTTGAAACTCCGCTATTAATTAACTTTTAATACTTTGATTTGGACTGCGTGATGACTGCGAGTACTGTGATGCAGGAGTAAACGAAAAATGAGAGAGAGTGAACTTAAGTCATTGCTTTATATATTAGTTAGGTGGATATTGAGAGTGGTTGCCTGGAGTGAAGGGTACTTCTTGATTAATGCGTGAAGTGCCTTTGCAGAATGGCACAATAAGACGCTTTGGCATAGTCATTTATGACTGTCACACTTCTTAAGTTATTGGCATTTCCTTCAGCCGCGGGTGGTATTCCTGGTAAGAGCGGGTCCGGATGTCGTTCTGGGTATATGCGATGCAAGCTGACCAGGGGTCCGTTTATGAGACGCTTTCTCCAAAGTGTCATTGTTTCGGGTCATAACAATATTTACACTCCAGGATTGTCAAAAATGTTCTTATATGTTTCATGAAAAACTTCCGGGGCGCACTTTATGTTTAGTTTTTGGTCTTGGGGACCAATGTCTCCCACTTCAGCCCAATGTGTTGCCACTACTCCTAGGTGGAGTCACCCTACTCAAAGCAACCAGAGCTTCTAATTCAATTAAACGTTATTAACACGTTGAGACCGGCGCTTTTGCCGATTTGCCCTCTTTATCGCTAAAAAACTAGGCCGGGCGAATATGATGCATTGGCTTAATAGGCTATTGCATTATAGCCGAAGCTACGCGTTTCACCTGTACTGACAAGTGACAATGACAAGTTCAATCACGACCCTATTATTGGTTATCACCTTTGACCTTTAATTCGATACGTTGCCACGTAGGGTAAAAAGCGTCTCCTGTCCAATCAGCGTGGCTTAGATTAGAGAACATGCCTCATGACTTTGCCTATCATTCTCTTACAGTTTTGAGACGCACACCGCGGTACTCGCCGGTTCCAACCTGTTAAAGATGTTAGCTAGTCTCTTTGTTGCGCTCGTAAAAACCTCCCTTCCGCCCCCGAGCTTGCATTTATTTAACATGGACAATTAATTACTAAACTACACACAAGCACGCGCAACCACGGCTTAACTTAGACTGTACTCGCTCCTTGCTAAAGCCGAGCTCCTCCAGCTCGGTAAATCCCCGAAGCCAGAACTCTGTAGATCCCAGAAGCCAGAGTTCTGTGAACCCCCGACGTATCCCAGCCTGTCCGAACCTTCTGACATGGTGTGACGGCGGCGCACGAACCGGGCGCCGGGCGGGAAAAAACAGTCAGGCTTCGGTGTAGCGTGTGTTACCTACCCCTCAGTCAATACTCTCTAACAATTATTGCGAATTCATATAGAAAAAAAATATTAAAAGTGATTTTTATAAATTTCTGGTTTTATTGGTCAAACTACGCTGGACGCTAGAATAAGTAGTTCTAAATTGATTTTCTTAAAGAAGTTAACTAAATACGTGATTACCTATCTTTTTATATTAGTATTTTATGAGAACTGTTGCTAATTAATAATAGAAAATCATATGAAAGAAAAATATACATATAATTTGCTCTGGTCGCCTGGATACGTTTTTTAAAGTTGATTTTTTCATGCGATCCAATAGGCGATTATATTCTCTATTGGTTGATACCATTATGTGTTGGGAATTGAGCAGAATTCATAAAGAAAGATTCACTTTTAAGTCAAAAATTTGATTTTTTTTGCTAAAAGTTAACACTAAACTTGGTCTGGAAGCCAGGATGTTTTTTAAAGTTAATTTGTTTTCACCAGTTAATAGAAAAACTTATCCTCTATCGAATGATACTAGTGTAGTATGGTAGTAACGAAGAAAATGCATTAAGAAATGCTTTAAATCTACCTGAAATATTCTTCGTCTTAAAACTACTAACACAATTATTGTTAATAATTATTATTGTTTAGTCTAATATTTTTAACCTGACTTAATTTGGATCGTACGTAGAAGATAATGGTAAAAAATTACTGCAATATCTTATTGGGATATTGAAATATTAAGTTTTAAAGTTGAACAATTCAAGTATGACTACTTCAAAACCAAAAGTAAACTTCTTGGACGCTAAATTGTAACAACAATATAAGTCGGATTGTAAAAATAAAAACATCTACTGATATAAATCTACTGATATATAAATATTCTTTAAATGTTACATTTGACAAAAACACCCTATGACCAACCACAGCCAACCACAGCCACGGACCGCCGCGGCGCGCCGTGGAGCGAACGGTACCGGTCCGTTGAGCAAACGGTCGGTACCAGACTTTCCTAGGATCCAACCAACGGATAGCGCCTAACATTTTTTTTACCGTTTTTATTGGTTTCATACGTTAATTTTCATACCTTTATTTTGACTAAGCTATTCATTTTTTACCCTGCTCTCTTCTCTTCTTCACGCCAAAATTGTAGTTAGCAGAAACTCTACCCAATAGTTATAACTACGGCTACATGTTTTGCAGATGTCGCCTTTTTGGCACATAAAACCAAAAAAATCATGTCGGCACAACCAAAAGCTTATTGACTTAATACGTGGTATGCGTCGGTCTGGCTTGTTAATATTTGGGCACGTAGTGCTGATCCTGCAACTTTTTGATAAACAACGCTGTTGGGGTAGTGCTCGCCGGTTCAGGGGGGTATTTCGCTGGCGGGTCTCTCCAAGCAGTTCGTAGAAGCTGGTAATTGGTTTGGGCCTTATAGCACCAACATGGCCTGAGGAGCCACTAATTAGTTAAGTTAAAAAGTTAAGAAGTTAAAGGATGCGCGGAGGATGCGCGTGAGGATGGATTTGTTATGTGCACTTTCCTTATCAACCAACACCACGGGATCAGAATTGTTCAAAGCACTGAATGGTTATATTTTCGGACAGCTAAAATGGCCATTTTGTGTGCGCATATGCACAGACCGAGCTGCTGCCATGACCGGGCGAATGTCTGGTTTAACTGCTCGGACTAAAGATGTTGCATCTGAAAGTGAATTGTATAATTCACAGGAAAATGTTAGCCAGCCGAAAACTATCACCGGAATTAAACAGTGTTCTGACTGATGTCGTTAAAGTTGTTAACTTCATTAAAGCACACGCCCTTAACTCCCGACTATTTGAGTAGCTTTGTGAAGAGATGAATGCAGATAACAGATGCCTTCTTTTCCATAGAGCTCTTAGTGTGCCTGGGAAGTGGAGAAGGATGCAGCAATATGTGCAAGGAAAGGATACACTGGCCAAATATTTCCACAAAAAGGTACGTTTTTGTGTAGATTTAAAGCTTGAGTTCAAGGACACAATAAAGCAAGTGTTGGAAGGCTTGTACGATGAGAATATGTGTACCGCAATGTTGATGGGTCAACACACCAGTGTTGATGAATTATTCAATAACCTTGTCGACTTTTATCTCTGGTGTGGACCACTGTGTGGAGCCACTGCTTACCCGCCTTGCGGCTTTTAGCGGCACGGTCAACGGCATATCTGGCGAACTTATTACCCACGCCACTTCGATTTCAGCACCTTGCGTGCACCGTCCCTCCCGAAGTAGCCGACAAATAACTCACCTGCTGGCTTATGGCAGGGGGCAGATAAGGAAGAGTAGCCCTATTGCTCGTGTTTCCCTCGACAAGATTGGATGGCACACGGGACCATGGCGACGGGGCCTATGCGGGATGCCGCCCGCATTCGTTAACTCAGTGAGCAACGCCCGCCAGCAGAAAATAGCTAGACTTCAATCAGACGCAGTCAGGTACTAGGCTCTATTTCCCCGTCCGCATCGTCTCTCAGCTTTGCACACACAAGAGGCGTCCTTATTCCTACACCATTATGTGCGGGAAATCATCGGTCGCAGTTGACTTCGGTTGTCGTTTCAGCTTGGGGGAGTACTAAGGGTCCAACTTTTCCTCCTATATCAAGCCTTCCCTTACCCTAGCCTGCAGCGCTTCGTACTCAGCCCGGTTAGCCGTAGCTCGCCCGTTTTCCTTAGCGTGACATTGGTCATCCAGGGCTCGTCAATCCCCGTAGCGCTGGACTATGCGCCCCAACTGATGTGGGATAAATCCCGCCGCGGGGAGTATTACACCGCTACCTCATGCCTCTACCCAGGCGTCATTGGTATTCGACCGTCCTCCTCTTATCCTTCAACCCAACTTGCTAGTGTCTAGATACGAAAGCCCTGCACCCAACCAAGTACTACCCATGTACTCCATGTTACGAGGTTGCAAGATTTTGGACCACGTATTACCCATGTTACCATGCCCCAAAGTCACAAAATTATAGGCAAACGCAATCTATCCACAGGACCACAGCCGTTTTCAGATTGTTTCACAGCCAATGCTGCGAGAGGTACGGGCTGATAGAACTAAGGTCCTGTCCAGAGCTTGGCAAATCACATTCGCTAGCTCCTTGAAACCGACCGTTCAGGATTTGACCGTTCACACTCAGTACTCTGACAAGCCAGAGATCAACACTTCCGCCACGAGAAGGCGTGTGATACGGGCTTGACGACAATGATCGCAACAAAGTCGCCCAGGACGGGACCCCGAAGAGCCGCTTGTCCGTTTGGAACCTAGCCTTGTCGACTATGAGAAAATCGAACGTAACCGTGCACCCCGACGAAACGTTTTTAATCCACCACTACGGACCATTACCGATAAAGATAAGTTGCCACCACGAAACGCTGATGATAAACCGCTCTGCTTTCAGTGTAAACGTTATGGACACGTTGCAAAGCATTGTAGATCAAATGTAGCACCCGCACATTTTTCATTTTCTTGATCTGAACCAAGCCGACCACAAAAAGTGACACAACGAACTGAGAATCAAGATCAACATCATATCACATGCTATAAGTGCAAAGCCCTAGGACACATTGCCTCACAATGTCCAGTAAAACGTGAAGTAAATGTTTTGGGGGTAAGAGCAGAGGATCATAATCAAGTTGTTTTTGCCATGGGTCAATATTAGACAGCGCTCGTTCATACCGGTAGTTCGACGACCGCGTTTTCGCCGAAAACGCGGCGAATAAGTGTCACCTGGATATTGTTCCTGTTGTTTCTGTCTTTCGAACTTATGGGTCAGACGGAGAAGAGACTACACACTGGAGTGTAATCTCAATTGTCAAGATGCGAGTTGGAGAAGCCGACGCTACGGTAAACGCACATGTCGTACCAACCAAACTCCATCCCTACGATGTGATCATAGGAAGAGATTTGCTACACCAACCCACTGTAGCTTATCATCGTGTGGACAACCGACTGAAGATTTGGAACACGCCACAGCTCAACTCCATCGAGTTAATTACATTCAATGCCGGCACAAGGGACATGTGGTTGTTCTGCCCATTGTGAACACCACTGAGAAGACAGCTTACATTGGGAACGGTGAGGAAAGGCAATTTGTACACTAAACAATTAAGTTCAAGCCCAGAAGAACCGCTAGATGAAATTAGACCCGAAGATGTCACCATTGGATCAATGCTTACCGAAACCCAAAAGGAAACACTTGTCGAGACCCTCAACCAGTATCGTGACTGTTTTTTGATAAGTGCAAATGAATTAGGATGTAGCCCAGTCATGGAAATGAGTATGGAATTTGAATCTGAACCAGTAAGAAGCCGACCTTATCGAGCGAGCACAGAGGAAAGACAGAGGATAGCGAGAATCATTAAAGAGTGGCAGCAGCTTGGAATAATTTAAGACACAAAGTCGGAGTATGCGTCACCATGCCTCTTGGTCAAAAAGAAAGATAATACTGACCGATTGGTTATCGACTACCGACGATTGAACATGAAAACCAAGCGCCGTTACTTCCCGCTACCGATTATCGAAGACCTGTTGGCCGACCTATCCGGATATTGCATGTTTACTGTGTGAGATTTAGCTTCGGGCTATTTACAGATCCAGCTTACTGAAGAAGCGAGACCTAAATGCGCGTTTGTGACGCCAGACACACACCAACAGCCGACGCGGATGATGTTCGGTTTAGTAAACGCCCCGTGAGAGTTCAGTCAATTAATGTCCATTGTACTATCACCGATCAGAGAGAGGAGAATCACTTGTAAAGCTATATCACTCACTTAGTAAACCTATATGTATTAGAGGATGCGAAGCTGAAAAGAATTGTGGAGACAAATGGAAATCTAAGATACGTCCTTCCAACGACTATGAGAAAGGCGATTTTAGTGAAGTATCACGATCAAAACGGACATTTTGGATTGGACAGAACTGTGTACGCCATAAGAGCAAAATTATGGTTCAAAGGGATTCGACGCTAAGCTAGAATGCACATCAAGGGGTGCATTAGTTGCTTGTATAACAAGATGCCAAGTGGCAAGAAGGAAGGAATGTTAAATTTAATGCCGATCCCACAAAGTCCATTTGCACGTGTCCATCTAGATCATTGCGGACCACTGCCGAAGACGTGCCGAGGAAAGCAGCATATTCTAGTAATTATTGACTCTTTTACCCGTTTTGTCAGTATTTTTGCAGTAAAAGACACAAAAACAACCAGTACCATTACGGTGATCGAGAGAACCTTCCAGAAGTATGGCTACCCAATAATTTTGGTGTCCGACCAAGGAACAACATTCACCTCGGAGAGGTTTAAAAAATACTGTGGGGAGAAGGCAATCAGACACATTCTCAACAGTCCTCGTCACCCGCAGGCAAATGGTGTCTGCGAGCGCACACAGCGGACACTGATCCCCACGTTGACAACAATGATGGTGCCCAACGAAGAGAGATGAGACAAATTGGGATAGACTCATGCCAAAGGTAGAAAGAGCGTTGAATTTGGCCCGTAACGCAATAACAGGATACTCAGCCCAGGAGGCACTGCTGGGTTATACGCCTAGACGGAGTCGCTAGGGAACAACAGGAGGTACGAGACAATAAGTAAATCAACATCGCTAAGGCACAGAAGAAGTACAAGAAAATGTTTCATCGAAAGAGGAAGACACCCGAAGTATACGCGGTAGGAGATCTAATCTTGGTGCAGTAAGCTCCACAAATCACAGGCGAATCGACGAAGCTATAAGACAAATATAAATAATGTCATTATGTCATCGGCAGTTTACCAACGTCCAGTAGAATGTTTCACAGCACAGCCCATGTCTCGCAAATCAAGAGACACTCACCTACCACAGACGACGACAACGATGAAGAGAACTCATGTAGTGAGTCGGATGAAGAAGACGCGACCGCTGAAGAACCAAAGAATGTCGATGCAAGTGTAACACACGTTATGTCCGCTGACGAAACAAAAGACACTGAGCACATCGCAAGAAGAAGCGGAAGAGTTACGCAACGACCAAATTACCTAAACGACTACACCAAGTAAGCGCTCCAGGAGTAGCTAGACGAAGGATGGCCGAATGTTACCGTAGAGTTGAGTAGAGAACTAAAGATATGGGTATACTTTGTTACGGACGCGTCTGTCCGCCAACGTTTTCATATTGCCCTTACTTAGAAATAGATATTATATTAGTTATTTTACAGTTCAGCTACAGATAGGTCTTACTTGGAAAGACGATAGCATAAGTACAATGAGAAACAACTAGGTATACGTTTTTATTAGGGTCAAATATTAGCCATGGTTTATGGCAATTACGTGCTGTATCACGTGTACCTTTCAACTATAGAAATACCCGAAGTACCCGAAATTCTAAACATACCTGCCCTTTGTATTTAGAGATATATAAATAGTTGTAAGTTTGTAAATAAAGTTAGTCTTAAAGCATACTCCGAAGAATAACGTCTTGCTGCACCTTAACCAAGTGACCCGAACTAAAAACTCATCCACCATTTTCCGGCCGTCCTGCTATTCATAACCTTGCGTCACATAACCTTGCATGTAAAAACAGTCGAGATTGAAACAGCAATATTTTTAATAGAAG
This sequence comes from Aleochara bilineata, assembly GCA_003054995.1. NCBI lineage: Eukaryota > Metazoa > Arthropoda > Insecta > Coleoptera > Staphylinidae > Aleochara > Aleochara bilineata. Next base: position 1,351 of record NBZA01007802.1, on the reverse strand, counting down.
TGTAAAATATTTATATATTAGTGATTTAAATCAGTTGATTAAATCAGTTGATTGACATGTGAACCGTAGTTAGTGGTTAACTTGTTAGTTAAATATATACGAAGTGCCCATAAACATTCTTAAACGTGTTTAATTTAAAATATTTTCTGCATAACCTATCATAGTCGGTGTCTGAAGATGAACCAATCTACTAAGAATTCAAGAAGAAATTTACATTGTTCTAAAAAAAAGGAAAACAAGCAGTTTCGTTAATTAACATCTGCGTTTATTACTGCATGTATTCAACATTCATTATTCGTTTTTAGACTGAAGCTACGGATGAAAATAAAACAGTGTCGTATGATAACCAAATTATGCAGCTTCATAGAGAAAACCAATTATTGAAAGAAAAGATGGAAAGGTATTCTGCTATTCCGGCAGGATTTAGGAAATCCTGAAGTGGCCAAGCATATGGAGACACATAATGTTAAGTTATAAGGCATTTAAATAAATACAAACAAATAAATAATTGCAACTAAGAAAAATGGTTTATTATAATTTAAATCGCTTTGCAGCGGAAGCAGTACTAAATTTAATTCTGCTCTTTGTACAGTTAGTGTAATTTTCTATGCAATAATTTCTTATTTACACTACAATAAGATTGCAAAAGAGTTTTATACCGAGAATCATGGGGCAAGCGTAATTGTAATATGTTTGTGTTAGGAGTGGATTGTTAACAGCATTAAGGAAATATCCAAAGACATTGAGATACACTTGTTGGAGAGAATTAATACTTCACCGTGGTATGCACTTAAAGTTGACAAATCCAAAGGATTTGTAAATGGAGCGAAATTAATATTTAGTTCAACTTCTAAGAACGCAGACTATCACGACAATATCAATCACAACTTGTTTGTGAAGTGGTTGAATGAAAAGTTGCTTCCCAATTTGAAACAGAAATCACTCATAGTTATGGACAACGCTCCATACCACTCTGTACAAGTGAATAAGAAACCAATATCATCCTCAACTAATATAAGTTATAATAAAGAAATGACTAAAAAGGAACTGATGTTAATAGTTCAAGATAATGAATGCGCGAAAACTTACATTGTGGATGAACTAATAAAGAATTCTGGACATAGCGTGTTTCGGTTGCCTCCCTATTATTGTGAGTACAATCCTGTTGAGTTAGTGTGGGCCAACTACAAACAATATTACAATAAGCATATTGGAAAAGATGGTTATTCGGACACTAACGTATTTAATATATGGGAAGAAGCATTGGAGAAAATTTCAGACAATTTATCGACAAACTGTTTTCAACACTGCGAGGAACAAATCCAAAAGGATTGGGAACAAGAAAAGCTGG
>NBZA01007798.1:0-126103 GCA_003054995.1 Aleochara bilineata | reverse complement strand
TTCTAAGCGGAGTTATTAAAAATTGATAATTTTCTATTTTTGGTAAAAAAAAACTCATGTGTTTAATGTTAAATATCTCTTGAACCGTATAAGATAGAATTTCTACTCAAAGCTCATTGGATTCCGAATTTAATTTTACACAAAATAAGTGGTAAAACCATCAACTTGCCTATCTTTTAAGGGGAGTTATTGATGATTGAGAATTTCAAATATAGGTTGGTCTTGTCAATATATACCTGTAACTAATGATGTGGCCCGCGTACAAAAAAAAGTTTGGACACCACTGATTTAAGCAGTGCCAGTGTCAACGGTTTGCTCATGCAAAGGGAACAAACATCACCGAAGTAAACACATGATGTTTTTCTGCCGTAAATTGCGTTGAATGCGGTGTCACGCGTCCGGAACGAGATTGCGACATTGATAGATTAGCTATTTTCACAGTTGACTCGCACCATCTAGAAGCCAGCCAGCAAGAGATGCCCATACCCATGCGTTTTCTACGGATGACTTCATTATAAAATAACCGCCATTGTTTGCGATCGTGGCTCATATCCGGTGCGCTTGCGTTTATATAAATTGACCAACATCGTCGTTAAACGTTGGCTGGCATTCATGGCAAACGCTATTTCAACAACTCACAAAATACCGAAGCGAAGAATCGAATTCGATTTTATTGTGTACCGGAACATAGCTCGCAGATAAATTCGTAAACACAAAAGCAACAAATTAAAACCTATGTTGAATAAAAAGCAGATCGTACAAAAACTACAAAAGCTTTGCTTACATTTGAATAGGAAAAGAAAATGATTAACTATTGAATGCCATATTAGCAGCGCCAGCGAGTGAATGAATGAAAGAATGGAATGAAAGAATATGAAAGTTTAATACACACATTAGATGATAATAAAGGCAGCGCCTTGGTAATGATCATGCAACATTTAGAATTTGAGTTTGAATTTGTTGCCTCGTGCTTTACGGTTATTAACTTACGGGCGATTTTGGAACAATAGATCACGGACATAATTATTAGATTAGGCATACTGTAAGTGTACGTTATTTTTACGTATTATACATTGTACGCACTTACTTTTTCATCAATGAATCAAGTAACGTCTCAATAGACTAATAGCTAATTTCTGTGTAGGAAAAAAAAAGTAATATTACAAAAAAATTGCTTGTTTTTATTGCCCTTTGTTTGATTCTTTCTCTTGTATTTTCTTTAAGACGCATCTCTATTATCATCTCCGTTATTATTGATTATTATTAATAGTTTATTGTAAGGAATAAACAAATAAACAAAAATAAAGAGAAAAAAGTAAGTATGGCTAAAATTAGGTTTGAAGTAACCATATAAAAGCATGAAAAGTATATATTTCAAAGTCAAATATCTCCAGTTCTATGGCGAATATTTAAAAACTGTTTTCAGATTCATTTTCTACGTGCTTTAAACTTTCTTTTGGCATACATACCAGGTTAGTTATGAGTTTGGGCCTTTTAAATTAGGTTTCCAAAAGTATTTGTTTCAGATCCTCAAAGTGTCACCCTACTATTCAAAACGTATTCACGTCAAAATCTCCACCGAGCAAAATGATGTTGCTGTTATTTTGTTCTGCTTGTTAAATCCATTGTGTTAGGTCGCCATTGCAATGCTCGTTAATGAGTATTAAACCAATAAAAGTCATTGCATTGTGTAGAATCACTGAATGTGCGCGTACATACATGCCCGTATTACAAGTGTACCTACACAAGTGGCGCGAGTGTATCATAAGACAGGATGCACTTACCAGTGGAGGCATCACGCGAAGCGTTGCGATCATAATAGCGTCTCGCTGATTAATTAGCCGGCGCACCAATGGCGAACTGGGTCGCTTCCATTCAGCGCATACAATAAATCCCATTGCTCTGTTCAGTCTCTTCTGTAACAAACAAAGAAACAATAATGCCTTCCAATTATTCGCCTCGAACATGTAACATGCTATTCAAACATAAATTTGAAACAAGCGCAAGGAATTGGACAAAACATTGTTAGAGCTTATTTATCACGTCCAAGTAATATTTATATCTTAACAAAAATAGCAATGACTAACTGAAATGTGTATAAATATAAAATAAATGTCAGTGGCGGTTCCTCAGGGAGTCCACCAAACAAAAAATATATAAATGAGCAAATAAATTATGCGTGTCCCCGCGAGACGCACGCATGCGGCTAATGAAGTCATGATGCAAATTCAACGATGTTATCATGAAGTGCCTACTAATATTTAATTAAATTTCGAATTAAATGACCTAGTGGCACTCGGCAAAATTGATATTGTCGTCCGCGTTGTAAACTTGCATAAATTAATGCAACGCATCGCAGGTTGTTAAATTTAAAGCTTGTAATAATGACGTACGTGCAGCATTCTGTATCTCGATATGTAGTATGTGGATGTGGATAATGTTCAGACATAAATTAATGCAGAAACGATGTCCTCTGAGAGTACCTAGTCGTGGTATTCACCGTGTTATTACATTCGTCTCATAGCTGATTGTGAATACCACATTCAAATATATAAAAAGCGACCCCTATGCAAACGATAGGAAGCTTCAGATAGCACGAAGCGCAATAAAATATGACACGCATTTTATTGCCCACTAAATGTCCTGTATTCCATTATATAGGTGTTACTTGGATGGCAAAGATCTTCGATTGGAAAAAATATACCTAAGAGTATTGTAAAAGTTCAATAATTTTATGAATCTTTAGATTTCTTCAGGAAGCACTACGCTTCGATTATGATTATACATACGTTAATTTAGCAGATTGAACAAACTAATTAAAATTCGCAATCGTTAAAGAAATTAAATAGGCAATAAATTACGAATTCGATTGGCGTTGTTTGTGTGGCTGCGTTTGCGCAATTTGAATATGCAAATGAGTGGTGTATCTTGGCATGAATGGTAGATAAATAATTAAAATTGAAATCGTGGAAGTAAGACGGGAATCGATCGTGGAAATATCATAAACTATTAATAAGCGGCTACGAAAACTATGGAACTCTTTGACCTTTCATGCCAGCTCATCGCAACAACTTTTTAAATCTCAATATTGTAAGCAAGTGTAATCACTTTTCTTCATCTCATCTGAGCCTCTGAAGTATTGAAAGATTGAGCGAACGAACGGACGACTGTGCAGTAGGAAGGAAAGAATGAAAGAAAGAACAAGTAGACGGCAGGAACGTGGGCGGTTCACATAAATGTTTCATAAATTACGAACGAATGACGAAATTATTAAATACTAATACGAAAATAGTCTTTTTTACCTCACATAAGAAAATCAATCCAAGTTCTCAGCTTTTACTCAATTCCAACCAAAAGTTTTGTTCAAAAAAATGCACAAGAAGTCCAATCGAAACATAATCGACTTTTATGACAGCTTATATTCATATTTAAACGTGCAGTAGCTCAATAGTAGCCAGATGCTTGTCATTTTTCCCCAATTTTCACATAACCATTATCATTACACGCAACCGAACAGAACACTAGATGGATGCACTTGAGCGGCTCCGAATGCTTATATACAAATATTATTATCAATAAGTAGATTCGTAAGTGCATCTGGATGCGATGGACCACACAGATACCCATACATTATACAGCGTTTGGCTGTTTGTAATTACTTGCTGCCTGATGGCGCAAAATGTACGACATTGAATTGAAACACTCTAAATACAGCTAGGCTATGTATGCATGTGTTCAATCTATAAACCGACTGCAATCAATCAGTCATTAAACTTCGGAAACCCAGCTTTGGCTAACGCTTAAGCATATCACACTCGATTTGGTCTCGTGAATGCTCGCCGAAGAAACCTACCTCGAAGAGAAATCAATGAACCAGAAGATCAGAAGACACTTCATTGATCACTCCAAATCAAACCTCTCTGATCATAATTATAGGTCTTGCCGAATAGAGGCACGCATCGACTTCTAACCGTACGCCGTTTAATTAACCTCTAATTAGCAACTCGCAGGATTATTCTTATTTAACGGATTTTAAAGTAGTCCATTTAACTTTACAACTCTTCAGAGATGCGCATGCACGTTCGCATGTGCCTTGAAAATAAATAAAAATACAGTCGCGAACTGCAGTTCAAACCAACAGGAGACTAATTATCCTGGAAGCTAATACTTGGACATGAGACAAGGCATAAGTGCGCATTAGCATAATTTTCTCATTAGCTTTCAGGTTCGTGTTTTTTGTGCATTTCGGGCCTGCGAAGGAAATTTTTTCCTTTTTATTCGGCTTGATCCTTGTGACGTTACACTAACCGCGCTTACGTGAAAATTAATTAATTACAAGTACCAAAATGGAAATGCATGCCCGGCGTCTATATGAGGAAGTAATGCAATGAATCGCGACTTTTTTCCGCGCGATTCCGACGCCAGGAGCATCGGTGTAAATGGCTATGCTATGCAGAAAATGCTTTGAGCTGCCATAAGGATCCCATGCAAGCTGTTGGCATGGCATGGCATCATGCCATTTCAACACATCGAATAACTATTGAGCAATTCCCGCGAGATTACATTATTTTCGATTTCATTCGTCCGCTCTTACTCATTGTTCACATACATCTTACTACATGACTTGCGCTTGCGTTTGGTGATTGCAAATTATTGTTTAACTTTGCAGTTTACTGTCTTGCTAATTAGTTTTTCAAATAAGAAATCTAAAAATTAATAGATAACAAATGAGAAATGTTCGCAAAAGGCAATTAAACGTAAAAGAGAATTACTAACTGTAAAACTAATTTCATCCAAATGCCAACTAAACTAATACTTATGTAATACCTACATACGTATGTAGGTACACATAATAAAATTAACAAATTTCATTTTATTTGATTTTTCAGTGCTTGAATTAATCTAAATTTAAAAATCGTAGAAATCAATTGTTTTAATTAGATTCCATCGGTTCCTATACTGTTCCTTGACTCCTCGTACCTTAGCTTTGAAGATATGCGTAGTCTATAGGTATGATTACGAGTTAAAAGGATTGGAACGCGTCGCTTTATAAAGGATCTGACCGCACACGGTGCGCAACTCTCTTGACTAATGAACGGCAGCCGCAGTTGCAGTTGCAGCCACCGAGCGCCCTGCTTGCTCACTTGCTGCCCATGGCATTAAATTGTGCAGCTCCTGCTTGCGTGTGGATCGCTTTATTGTAATCTACGCATCAGGCGCACACGTCGTTTGTACACGAAGTCGTTCGTGGCTACTGCAATGCACGCAGAACTGCACAGCACTGCAACCGAACCAAGTCTTTTTCTTCCTGCAGATGAGGCACGCACAGCGATTAAGATCTCATTGGAGGGACACTTTGCAACAGCACCAGGAACAAATCTGCATGGCCGAATAGGTGCATTTCTTACACGTTAGTTCGAGAACTACTGCACTGTCTTTTCCATAGAATTCTAAACATTTTCTGGGATTTTTTTGTCTGTTAATAAATCATTTCAAATAGTAAATTAAATCAAAATTAAATGGAAATTTGATAAAGTGTCATAAGTATGTTTTTCAAAAAATACGTGCGTTTACGTCGATGTTTATGATATGACCAGAGAGTGGACTCAATTAATTATAAAAACATGATGCTTGCTGCAGCGTATTCATTAATTATATGCCATTAATTTTTCATAGTCCATCTCGTCGCTGGCGAGATTGCATTAGAAGACATCTCCTCACAGTGTGTGTGAGTTTTTTACACGTTACAACACCACATTAGGCACTCGCTTCGCTCAGCTCAGCTCATGTGAGTGGATTTACGAACGCCCACTCGGTTTCTATTTACTCTGTACTTCGCTCGACGCATAAACTTGAATGAAACATGAATGAAGCGCTTTCTTAGACCACAGAAGACACGGCATCGGCATGGCACTGGATTAAGAACGGATTATTTTTATGCCGGAGCTGATGTACAAATAGCTGTAAAAGGCCATTAGATTTCTTTGATTTAACTAAATTAAATTTACTCCGTGTGCACCGGCCATTAGTTGGTGTAATTTAGAGACGGTTTTGTGCATAACTTTATGAATTCTTTAAATTTAATGTTCGTCAATGTGAATTTTAATGCACTTCGAGTTAAAAATGCATGTGAATTGCTCAAGTACCTAAGAGATAATTTTTCCATTTCGAAAATCTCTCAGATATAATTTATATATCTCTATGCACTAAGCGACTCTGTTTAGATATATAGTTTATGATAATTGCAATAATATATCATATTTGTCCAAGTGTGCGAGTGGAAAGCCAGAGCCTATCGACGCAGTAAGCGAAGAAGATAAAGTTGCACATTTTTATTGACACCATTAAGTGTTTCATTTAAGTTTAACTGCATGTGTCTGCATCTGACGGGCACGATCCAGGCTTGATGTAATTTATTCACCAATCGGCGCGCTCATAAATTAAAATTTTGATATTTATCGTTCATAAAGCTTGTTGAAGTTTATGTACAATCACTAGTACACGGTACATACATGCAATTACAGCAATTTTCATCACCTACTAAATTATTTTAATTAATTATCTCTAAGCAACCGGCCGTAATGACGTACAAATAATAAATCACGGTCTGTCGTCGCACCGAAGACGCGCTAACAAATTAAAATTTCGTTCTTTTTGTGATTTTGTGTTCTTATCTTCTACCACCGCCGACTAATTAGCTGACAATCCGCAGCTAGTAATGCAATTTAAAGAAAGTGAAACAGATTGATGATAAATAACATCATACCTTAGAAGATTTTAATTTTTTTTTCATTCTTGGACACGACTGATTATAAAGATTATAGAGTACTTATTGAAAGCAATCATTGAACAAGGTGACACTTTCCCAGTTGAATTGCTGGGCAAAGTGGAACGATGAGTGGCCACTGTTATTCGATCAACAAAGGTAACAACAATGAAACGCAAACCAATCAAGGTAGGTGCTTGATGAGTCTGTCAAAATTGTCAGTGTTCCCCTTTTTGATAACCGCATATTATTATATTTTTGTGGTTTTTTTTCTGTGATTATACAAATATTTTACAATTGATGCTGACTGAACTCTATTGATACCCAAATCTGTATCAAGGGCGAATGGACGTACAAACGGATGATCCTTCTTATATGGGCGATACTGTCGCCAGTGATGGTAGCGATGTACGTCTTCACGGTAAGTTATCTTCTTGATTTAGTAGATAACAATCTTTACTGTTAAACAAGAGCTTCTCAAAACAACATTTTAATTTTCTTACACACAATTTATTTGCAATTTATCATCACTTCTAAAAGTATTCAGTTGTTGATCGCTTGCGGAGAAAGCGTCAATTCAGCATACTGACGAACAATACCATTCACTTTGCGCTGAAATGCCAAATTGCAATAGCTTTTCAAAAAGAGCGCATGGCCCATCTCGCTGAGAAACACCTGAATGTTGGGGTTCATGAGCACTTTATACATGGCAGCTGTGAATTGTTGCGCAGTTGGGTCGACCAAGAGCCCAGAAATGCGATGTCGCAGTGCTTCCTTGGCAAAGCCAGAGTTCGCTGCGATTACCGGCTTGTGACACGACAATACACCGAGCAGAGTGTCGGGGAAAATATCATTCTTGGACGGCAGCAACACAGCCACTGCTACTTCAATCAACGTCTTCTTATACTTCGTAGGCACTATCTTTAAGAATGTCACTTGGTTAGAAATAATGCTCTTCTCTGTGTAATCCACGAGGTGGTCGTAATAAGCCACTTGCTGGGTGTGAGTCTCGTTGCAATGACCCGCAAGCACCAAATACAAATGCGGGCGCATGTTCGCCGAGCAGAGACAGACGAGATCTTCGAATGCATGAAGGACCATCATAAAGTTGGACCGCTTGGTGTAATTCCCAAAACAGACAAACATAAAGCATGGTTTTGGGGTATCTGGGATGATCTCATTCAATTTGAGAGAGGGTGCAGTCCAGAATCCGGTGTCCACACAGGGATGGAGTATTGCAAGGGATTTGTCAACGCCAGGAAAGGTTTGTCTGACGACATCAGCCAGTCCTTCGCTAGGGACGATAATTTGGTGTGCGCGATTGAACGCTAGAAGTGTGATACCATCGGAAGTCAGCTGTAGTGACTTTGCCATGGATTCGATCTGACGCATGATGGAAAAATGTGCAACGTACATGAGCTTGTAGTTGGATAAGAAGGATAGCAGATACAAGGCAGTGGGATGAATATCCATGATGACCACAGTTGGCAGTGGACTGGGTGGAAATGTGATCATACGTAAAACCATAAGCAGCGAACGAAGCAGTTTGTAACGAGAAGGTATCCACCAGCCGCAGTAGCAAAGGTCCAATTTGGGAAAACCACCTTTGAGCTAGATATTTAATAAACGAATGACTGAAAATGATGATAAGATGACAAGAAACGTGAAAGCTTACTTGAAATTCTTCATATGTACTAAGAGAATCCACTTCACTGGCCATCACAGTCACTTTGTGACCCACACATTGCAATGCACAAGCAATATCAACAAGATACCGATCTTCACTGCGACGTTTGAAGTGATTATGCAAGATGACAACGTGAATATGCCTGGTTGCAGTTTCATTTTGTAGTTGAGGGTCTTCAGCCATTTTATTTTCAGATTTAAAAATCAAAGGGTAAACAAAGAGTAAATAAGATCAAGTATAAAGTTGAATTGCTCAGTAGAAATATAAATGCTCTAATGCATGATGATTTTGTTAGGGCGTTGTCACCACTCAAATGACACTTGCTATAAATAAACAATGTTTGTTCAAAGCCTGCTATAATGTGAAATATTTGCAGAAATGACTGAAGCCTTGGAAATCGCAGAGACTCGCTGCAATACTCTGAAGGAACAGCTGGATCAAATGAAAACCCTGTATCGCGAGAAGAGTAGTTTGGCAAAAACTGCTTCCAAAGGTGAATATCTCATCACATATGTAAATATATAAATGAACTACATTTATGATATGATTTTATACCAAACAATAGAAAAGTGGTCCCAAGATAAACCAATCGCGAGACAAAATTCAGAAGCGATCACAACTGATAACACCGGTGCTGCTGTGCTTACAATCAACAATATCCTGAATGGTATTACGAACTCCATCAATCGCCTTTCGGAACTACATTCCTATATTGAGATAGACACTCCAAGAATGGAATCCCGTATGAGCTGCTCCCGCAGAAAGTCCAAGCAGACCAAACCTCGGAAATACGACACCGTCATGGAAAATCGCCGGGAGAGGTGTGGAGATCGTCCAAGCACCACGCAAATCAAGGAACGTAAACGCGAACCGCAGAAACAGCGTCCCAAGGCTTTGAAGTCCACCCAAGAGGTTGGTTCTTTGGTGCACGTGAAAAAGGTGTCGATTAGAAAAGTGACAGAAAACAAGACTGAAAACAAAGTTATTGAAACTCCTAGCAAATGCTCAGTGCGGGGACGCAAACGTCCAGGCACTAGCAAGCCGAAAACGCTGCGGAAGAACCCAATTTCACGTAAAATACATGCACCAGCAGTGCATAACCCTCGCAGGCCATCAACCAACAACTTGGTCGAGATCTATCATAACGCAGTCGAATATGCAGAGTCCGAAGATCATCTACCAATCAATGAGCGCCCTCAGACTTCCCGTGGTCGCTTTCAAACTCCCAACAGCGATATAAAACCGAAACATAAGAAGGAAGATTGTGAAACTGCGTTGGAGATCAAAATTGGAGACACTGCAGACTCCGAATGTCAAATGGAGGCTCCAAAGGTATTATCTCCAATCAAAGAGCACTGTAAGCTCTATGAACAGCAAACCTATTACCCGAGGAATTACAAAATGTTCCAAGCGAAAGGTTCCAACTACCAAACTCCAACAATTTCTTCACGCATGAAACAAGTGGCGCGCGGATACTTCCGACACTTTTCGTGCCGGTCGATTCCGTTCTGCGCCGCCAAGTCCACCAGCCCCAGCCACAACATCGGTATCAACATCCAACAAGTGATGAGTATCATTAAAGGCCGCCAGGCTGTCAATGGTATTTCGCCAACGCTGGCGCATAATATCGGACTGGCTGCTGATCGTCTCAATAATGAGAACTTATCTGCCTTTGTATCAAACATGGGATCGCGTTTTGATTGCTCTTACCAGTACCAGTTCCCTCAGCAAATGGCTCAGATGCAGTGCCCCATGCAGTATAATATGAACTATCAACAATTGCAAGAGATGGCTGCTGAGGTTCCAAACGACACTATCGAAGAAGAGGATGAGAATAACCAAGCAAATGGGGATAATGAGAACCAAACCAAGAGCAAAACTAATATCACTTGGACCATTGATCCGAACAACCAGAATAACTGCACGTGCCCTGACTTATCGGGCGTTTCCTTCTCTCAGATGGTTAATAAGTATCAGAATGCATACTCGACCACTATGCCCGCTTTAACCTACACACCAAGCAACGTAAGTTTGCTTTTCAGTTACTTTGTACCCAAATTCATTGTAATTTTATGCCTTTTTCTGGATTTTAGAGACCATCAACAAAGAAATACAAGCACATCCGTTCTGTTTATGCTCAGTATAACGACAGACGTAAGGATGAATCGGTCGTCAACCAAGGAACCGATGGTGTACCAAATAATTTCAAATGTGCCAATGATGACCAAAGGGGTAATACACCACTTCAGGGCAAAGAGAAGATTCTCAAGGGAGTGCTCGTCAATCTCCACGATGAATTCGCATCCCTTTCAGAGTAATTTAATCAAATTATCAATTCTTTCTTGCCAATTCAAGTTATGATCTGTTTTCAGTAAATATGATGAGCTGAGCAAACAAATCGAAGAGGAGAATAAAAGCGATCCTGACAACATTGCAAAACTAGAAGAGCTAGAAAAGCAGTTGAATGATAAGGAGGTAGAGATACAAATGGTAATGTCACTTTACCAAGAAGTGGTCAACTTGAAGCAACAAGTAAAGACCCTTCAGCAGAAGACTTGCCTCCCTACCAACATGATGCATGCGCAAAATTATGGTACAAGCTGCCAGGGTTACAACTACCAATCGCAAGGTTCCACTGTTGGATATCCCATGTTAGTTAACGCAAAGCAGCGAGAGGTAAAGATCAATGCAGCTATGCATTTGACAAAGCTGCTCCGACAGATCCAAACTTATCAGGATGTTTATAAGTCCCCAGCCCAATAATCAGTAATATTCAGGTCTAACGTTTTTAGCGTTATTTTACAAAATTCAAGAGTGATATTGCCACTATATAACGGTACTTATGAGAATGGAATTGAAAAACAAAAGAAATCCTTTGGCACATATGTACATACTAGCATACCATATAATAAAATTCGTAATGGAGACTTCAATAAAAATTGTCCGCGGACAACTTGCGTCGTATATTGTTTTAGTCATTCTCTTTGTCTGTTAGTCGGTAAGCGCATTAGAGAAGTTCTTGGTGGTCGGTCGCGTGTTCGGTGAAAACTGCTGCGTAACGAATGCATCAATCTGCATTAGTGCTAAAAGCTTTCCTAATAAATTGCCCAGGTGTCAGTCAGTCAGTTGTTAGCACAACCTTACATGAGTTCAATTTTGCTTCATTTATGATGAAACCGAATGATACCGAGCAAAGTATACTTTATCAACATAAAAACTTACAGAACAATAACAATTGGAACGCAACCAGCAATAACTATCTGACATTTGTGTAAACCTTTTGTTGAAAATTATAGCATTGAGACCCTTAGGCAAAATATGACAGAAATTATACCGTCGTCGCATGTTGACATTAGCAATCAACACGCGCAGAATTCAATTACACACATGAAATTGTTTTCTGCTCGTCGACGTAAAAGTCAAAGAAAGAGATGAAACCACGAGGAACAAGACATTCCATCGGCGCTTGAGCTTGTGCTCGTGCTCGTTCGCGATAACTGTAATCAACAAATTGTTGCAGACTTGGCAAAGTCAAATTGCCATCGACAGATTTCGCATTGTAAATGAACCATAGAAAACCGCGCTCACAGAATTTCAATGGGCTCGTGTCGAGTTGGCCATGCTCTTTGTTACATGTCAATTGTTATGATGCAATCCATGCCCTATAATTATGCCCGGCTCGCTTGCTGCAATTTAGTAAACATTCAAACTGCCAATTTCGAGCAAACGCTTCAAATTGCTAGACGCTTGTATCCCGAGTGCAACAAGCACTTCATTTCTAACATGGTGACATTCTTGTCCGGCAATTATCTTCTACATTTGTAGCAAATTCTGTGCAAGGCTTAAATTACATACACACGTCTAAGTATTTCTGCTTTGACTTCCTAGCGTGCCATTAAAGTAGTTTGCTTATTGATGCCATCATTTACGGAAAAGTGCAATGAAATCATGCTCGCAATGATGTCATGATTCTTTTAATTAATGATTATGGTTACGGAATTGCGTATAAAACTGTACTCGTAAATCAATTACGCATATGACTATGAATAAATTTCTATTAAAAACAAATACAAAATAGATATGATTCAGTGAAATGCACTTACCTTGAAATGGAAGTCATAAATATTTAATGTCTCATTGTTCTAACTATTAACACCTTTATAAAATTATTAAAACTTGTTTATAACAAAACACTACACTTGGACCAACGGTCGCCATCTTAATAAATGATTAAAGTAGATAAAACAATAGGCAACTACTTATGTGTATTTTTTTATATAGGCAACCAAAAAGACATTAAAGTTTTAAAGTACATATTTAAAAACTACCGCTAAACCTTTTGTTATTTAAATAAAAAATAACAAATCAAATGTAGCCACTACGTGAAAATCAAACGAACACACTTGTGGACCATGGATATTGGTTAATTAAGGAAAATCTTAAATGTTGCAAACTGTTATCAAAAATAGAACAAATATAATAGAGGCTCACGTAGCAGAGCACGTATTGTTCATAAGATTCTCCTATTTTTGATAAAAATATATACAATATATTTGACAATGGTCATAATTATACAAGGTGCAAGAAATGGGATGTAAAATGTACGTTAGTATTTGAACTACAACTGTTTTTCTGTTCAACTCAGTCCATAAAAAAGAAAAAACAAAAATAAATACGCAACAATTATGCAACAATATTGCTATTACAAAAAATACAAAATTTGATGGCAGCCATTTAGTTATCCGAGTTGTATACTGTGATTACTGATGAATTGAATTTACCGTAAAGTTTTGAATATTGTACCATAAGTCAAATGAAATCACAATTGTGAATTAAAGATAATTAAAAAACATTGCTAATATGTAAGTATGTACACAATGTAAATTGTTTGTTAATACAATATAAATAACGGTTTGTTTGACTTTGCTTCCTATGTAGTTTGGCGACTAAAACGTCTAGAAATTAAGTATGTATTACGAAAATAAATCTTGTTCTTAACATCACTCTACCCTTCTTGCGTAAGCATGTGCTGCTTGCAGTTTCCTCATTGTTAATTTGTTTTGTTTTGCAACAAGATGATCAAATATGCCTATATGACATATATAATATTATTTCGTGTTAAGTTATACACATTTACAAGAATAAAAAACAAAATTATTTCTAAGTAATTCCTGCTAATCTTCCATTTCCTGCGCGTCTCGCATTTCATTATTATTATTATCAACAATGATTAGCAATTCTTTCGCTCGTTTTCGCACCGATTTGACCCCCATTTGTATAATATTAATATTCTATAACAAAATTATATTTCATCTACAAATATGTTCATGTCTTAAATTTTACTCATACTTTCCAGTTTGAAATGAAAACAATTATACAAATAATTACAAATTAATGATATATAACAATTTTTCACTTGTTGATACTCCTCAATAGAGGTGCATTTTCTTATGAAGAAAATACTACTTTATTCCTTGTTATATCATAAAAAACCTACAATGTACACATCTTGTATTTAGAATGAAAAATATATTATATTCTGTATTCAGTTACTTTTGAAATTGATTAAACATATGTAATCATAACGAATCTTTCTTCCGAAGTGTTACATCATTCGTTTATTATCATATTAAACCTTCGCTCTGAACACCTCAAACTCAACATGTTACTACACAAATTTGCATGTTATATGCCTTTCTAGATTGTCAAACTAATTTAGGATGTGCGCCTGCGCTTCAATTCAATTTTTGTTAAACCAGAGGCATTTTATAAACAATCGTATTTAAAAAATAAGACAGAAGTTAGCGAAAAAAGTAAATTCATTTCTCTGGTGTAAATCCAAACTATTAAGGTTTGTTGGAATAAAATTCTGCATTTAATATATAAATTGTTTTCTAATATTTAGGTATGGAGTCCGAATTGAGGCGACTTATGTAACAGTTAATTATTTGTTCTTCTGCCATTCGATTCCAATTCAACTTAGTTTAGAATAAAACATTTTGGTGTGACTTGACAGACTCCCACCCAACAGGCACATACAGTCTAAGAAAAGCAGCAATGTCCCACTCCTTAGAGTTCTGTATAAAATTATTTGCTTCAACGGTGGTGTTCGTAAGATCGCTACATTATGAGTTATTAATTAATTAATATACATGTTTTGATACAAAACTTATAGCAATGTGTTTTCACTTCTAGAATAAACAAAACACGCTCGCTTATTTGTTTGTTGGTTAGTTGTTTTCATTTTAAGTTGTCCCTGTTGAATAGAACACATTTTCTTCTCCACAATTGTACGTCCACTTAATAACAACGATCTCATTGATTAATAGCTATTATACATTTTTACAGTGTTTTCCACGGCTCAATGTTCCAGGGCGACCGTATCGAATCGATACCGTAATGTAATATTAATGTTGCCCACCGTACAGGAGTGCGATTGGAGATGCCTCCATCACAGAATATCACAACAGTAGCGTTCGCAAATCGACGTGCTGTGCATCACTTGAGATACGATTTGAACAACAGAGTACTTTTACACAAATCCTTTTCGCTCTCGAACATGAACTGCACATCTCGTAAAGTCACTTTCTTCATGCGTTGCTTTAATGGTAATTGACCGCGCGCTCCAGACGTTAACCCTGGTGTTGCCTAAAATTAAAAATTATTAGATATAGGATAATCCTCTATAGGCTTAATTATTAATTACTTGTGACGTGCTGGCACTGAGATCAGGATCCAGTTTCGGTTTTTTTCTAGGTCCAATCGCCTGCAGAGCAGTGGCATTCGCCTCCCTTTGCCGCAGCTCCTCCATTTCGACCCGCTGCATTTCTTTGGCTTTCGCTTTTAGCTTGGCCTGCTCGGGATCCTCAGTCTTCGATCGGCTTTTCGCTGCACGCAGCAACATTTCTCTTTCGATCTCTTCGTGTCTCTTTCTTTCCGTCCGATCTAACTCTTCCAAAAACTTTAATTGACCTGTAATTAAATTCTCATTAGTTTCCAGACAATGTTGTAGTCCCAAACAAATGTACCTTTAGTATCTGATGTTACTTCGTAACGTGGATCACTTTTAATCATCTCTAATCTATGTTCAGTAATGATCGCTAACTTTTCCACTAAGTTTCGTAATCGTTCTTGTGCTGCATGAGATATAATCGCCGCTACTTCATTTCCAGGTTCTTCCAGGCCATGTTTCGCCATTGCTTGTCGCATTTTATGTTGCAACGCACTCATGCTCAAGAAGAAATCTTCCTTACAACTACGAATTTGCGTACCCACAAACTCGGTCGAGCCCAATATCCTCTGCGTCTCTTCGGCCAAATTGACGCCACCCATAGCAGCGACATCGTTAATATCATCATCACCGCCAGCGTACGCTGCCGCGGCAGCAGCAGCTGCAGCCGCCGCCGATGTCGCAGACACCGTCTTCTTCTCCTTCTCTTTGGTGGCTAATTTAGATACATTTGAAGGCACTGCAGGTTTGAGACCTTGCGTCTTGACGCTCGCCGCGACGTTCTTGGCGATCGGGGTCGATGTACGCACAACAACCTGTCCCGGTCGTAATTGCTGCGGCGTGCCTGGCCCAGCGGGTCGCACTTGTATGGGTTGTCGGATAATGTTGACTCCTGGCCGAACCACATGATTCGAAGGGAACACCGGGTGCAAAGCGGGCGGTTGCGAACTCGATACGATCACAGGCTGCGTTGTGTTCGGCTGGCGAATGGTGGTTACCATTCGCGTCTGTGGAATTCCGGCGCGAAGTGGCGTGACTAGCCTTGGTTGTAATCCGGGACGCACCACTGTGGTGCCAGGCGCAACGAGACGCACTTGCTGTGTGCCGATTGTTGGTCGCACTTGCGTCTGCACCGTCGTTGTCCCGCTTGCAATTGAAAAGACAACATTTGCGGGCGGTGGACGGATACCATCTATTGTTAATTCCTTAGTGGCTAATGAGTGTCGAAGCAATGGCAAACTTTTCTATAGTTTCATAAAAAATAACATCCATTAGTTTGAACAACAACATTATCGTATGTTTCAGAGACTTACTTTGAGAAAACCAATGAGGCACGGCTGAGGGGAAGCATTTAAGAGACGTTCAAGTCGATCGCAGAAATCTTCAGGCTCTACTTTCATGTCGATCAAGTCCTGTATCAGAGACCGCACGTTTCTTTCCACAGGCTTGGGTTCTCGGCTGGAGAGCTCGAGCAAATTTGCTAAAAACTTCCGACACTTCTCTTTGGTATTATCATTGGCGGGTTTTGCAGCCGTGACTGCTGCAGGCACAGGAGCTGCTGCAACTGGCGCGGCTGCTGCTGCCGAGACAGCCACCGTGGGCGTCGCGCCCGTCGTAACATTTGATACATGAGTTGTCACAGCCTGCTACAAATCAAGACATGAATGAGTAAACAATACAAGTCCACGAATATCTTGTAGTCATCTGCAATCCCCCGAACAAACGCATTACCACATTCAAGCCACATTTAATCGATGAGACAATGTGCAACACCGAGGAGCAAGCGGTTGAATGGAGGCGCAGTCAGACCAATTGAATAAACAGTGATGAACTTACAGCAGGAACGGTTTGCATGCGAAATGTGACTCCAGCACCCGCGTTAGCAATTGTAGCACCACTTGTTGGCGCAGGACCAACGCGCAATAATTGGTACTGACCATTTTCAGTCTTTAAAAGCAGATGTCCCTGTTGACCCGGCTGCAGTCCCTGCAGGCTTTGGAGCGTTAATTGCTACAAGAACAAATGATGTTTAATAAAACGTGATCACAATGCAACACATTCAAAATCTCCAAACATACACAAGAGTTGTCTCTCTAAATATTTCAAAAACGTGCACTTAAATTAATACTCTACATACATAATAAAATTATCATTACGAGGTAGAAAGTTTGTTCGTTTGGATTGCGTTTACCGCAAATTAAGTGATAGAAACTAATAATAATTTACTATACACTAAAAAATAATAGTTAGCAACAGTTTGGAGTGTTAATAGAAGACAACTTGACGAGATTGGGAACTCAAAGCTCCGTACATATATAAACAAAGAAAAAATACTACTTTGGAAGCTCGTTTACACTTACAAATAGCGTTCAACAAAACAGACAAAGTAAACAAATTTTGACAACTGACCAAACATGAGGATTGCATTGAATATGAGCTTAATACATCTACAAATCTAGTCACCTAGATATTAGAAAGCGATTATTTTGTTAGTAAAGCATTCTACTTGTGCCTCAGCAGTGAGACTGTAGATGAAGATGAGTGAAGATTTGGATTAGTAGCTAAATCTACGTGAGTTAAGCACCGCCACCTCCTCCTGGTCAGCCGCGAATAATGCAATGTTAAATGATTGATGCACACGCAATAATACAATCCTCATGTTTGCTGCAAACATCTCTAGTTCAATTTAAGTACGGCAACTTACAGGAGTTCCAGGTCTGGCCCCCACCAATTGCGGTGCACTGAGCACAACCCTGGCTGGTTGGCCCTTCTGCGGATGTGTGGGTATCCCGGGCCGAACATTAACAACCTGGAGGTTGGAAAGGATATTTGGGTTGGTTTGGGTGGTCGTATGACTACCTACATTGTTCACTTGGGGCACGGACGCCGTCACATTCATCGGTAGGGTAACCAGGCCCTGGCCGGCAGTGCCACCAGTTGCACTTGTCTTTATCACCAGCGTGGGCTGTTTCTGAATGGTCTGCACGTTTGACGCCGATTGCGTTGCATTGGCAAGCTGTGAAATGCCGATCGTGCCATTCTGTATTGCTTGCGGGAAGGTGGCCCGATTGGCAATGATCGTTCCAGTGCTGGTCATCGCTGTCGTGCCCTGTGAGTAGATGATATTGACACTCTCCTGTGTCGTCGTTTTGGTGCCATCAGTTGTTGCCAGATTTGCGAAGCTCGTCACCGGCTGAGTGGTTTGCAATGCTACTTGCGACACAGTACCTAAAAGACGAATGCGGTCAGTGTGAGCAAACTAAGTGCACTCGTGGTGTGGCCAGCAATGAAATTGTAGCCCGTGTAGCGATAAGGTTAGGTTCGCGACAATGTAATCTTCTCAAGTGTATTTCGCGATAGTTGGATGGACGACTATGGTCTGATTCAATTTCAAACTATACGGGTATCGCAACATGATGCTGCCGCCACCGCCAACTCCAGGGAATGTTTGTATCGAGAACGGTGGCCAGTAATCAGACGGACACGCGAGCCAACGAAACGAGGGAACGTAAGTCGGAGGAGTCACGCAGAGATATCAGACTGACGTGAACGTTTCCACCTTCCAGTGAACGCATCACATATACACAACTCGCATTGCGCGGGAATCATTATCCAAATGCAAACGTGACGGCTTGCATCTGGGAATGCGTATGGCGTCTTGTGGTCGGTTATAAACGTTCCAGCCAGTGGATACTCCGTGTGTGCACATATTCCTACGGTACAATACCTGCTATCGAATTTATCGTATCACCGTTAGCAATGGCCCCATGTTTCTGTGATGGTACTGTAGTCCCGCCGTTTGATATTGCACTATTTACGTGATTTTGATTCAAACTGGTCGTATTTGTATTCGATGTGGTCACGGGAGGCGCGAGCTGATTCTCTAGCGTGCCAACGAGAGCACTTACGGCAGATTCGTCGACATCTGTACTGAGAGCTTCCTCGAGAAACTTAGCTGACGCCATTTTCCGAGACCCGACTGTGCACCGATCTGCGCCTGCGTCATGATCCGTAAAACATTACCCACAATGCAACGCAATTGGCTTGCTGTTGACAACGCGGCCGGAGAACGCCGTATGAAGAGGAATACGAAATGTATCCACTTATAAACAACGTAGGTAATGACCGACGCGACGCTAAATTCAACGACGCGCAAGCGACTTTTTAACTTCAACAACACGGATATTACTAGTGAAACTAAATGACTGCAATATCGGTTTCACATTAAATAGTTTTGAAAAGCATTCGTTTGAAATTATACAGATAATGTACACAATTATCTAGTCGTGGCCTTCTTCACTAATTCGATAAAACGCGTGGTGTAGAGGGCGCCACTGTCGATAAAGAAGAACAAATTATCTTGTTTCTTTTTCTATACCTCCGACTAGAAGTAAGGTTAGTTTTAAAGCGATCACCACACAGGCGATTACTTGCTTTTCGCAGTCTTAAGGCACTGTTAGTTTTAAATAAACATGGCTGAATTAGAACAACAATTAAATGCTGCCCTGAGTTCAATCAAAGTGCTTCGGTCAAATGTTGGTATTGTCTTTGAAACAGTCAGCAATGGGTTTAATGCCGAACAAGTGGAAACAGAAAATGTCAAAGAAAACAAATACGTACAAGAGTTGCAGGAATTGCTCGGAACTGTTAATAAAAACCTAAGGGATGTTGAATCAGCAGTATCTAATTTAACGCCTCCACCAGGACCATTTAATTTGGGTAATTCAACATTTCTCAGTCAAGAAACTACTAAAGATAGACAAGCATTGTACGGCCAGCTGGTTAATAGCTACAAATGGACTGATAAGGTAATTATATACCTATAAACATTTGAAAAATATTACATTTATACTTTTGCAGATTAGAGAATATAGCGGATTGGCTGGTAATATTTTATCTACAAATTCAGTGAACAAAACTTATAAAACTTTTGGGACTGCTAAAAGAAGAAAAACTCAAACGAGCAATCATAATGTTGCACCAGAGTAATTATATTGTACTATTAATTATTAGCCCGTATTAATTTTAAAATTACAGGGTTATAGAAAATTTAATCACAGGAATTGATAGACGCTTTCCTGATGTGACCATAACAGCTTCTAGACCTTTTGCGCCTAATCCTATAATTCAAGTAAACATCAAATATATTCGAGAGAATTACAATTATTGCTCTGTTATTTGTTTTAGGCAACTCTGGGCCGAACACTCAAAGCTGTTATTGCTTTTAAGGGTTTAATGATTGAATGGGTCATTGTCAAAGCCCAAACTGAATCGAATGATTTGTGGACTGAATCTCGGTATCATGTTTTCCGTAAAGTTACGGAAAATTGTCATGCTGCAATGTGCCATTTTCATTCTCCTACAATGCCTGATTTGGCCGTGCAATCTTTTATGGTAAACCGCTTGCTATCCATTTCATTAAACAAATTTCTAACAAACAGTTTTTCTTCTAGCATTGGTTTCACAGTTACATAAATATATTTAGCGCTCCTTGCAAACGATGCGGTAATTATCTACAAAGTGCACTTCCACCAACGTGGAGAGATTTGCGCACTTTGAAACCCTACCATGAAGAGTGTAAATAGAAATGGTTGTATTTTTAATTATAAATAATAATTACGGTATTTAAAGAATAATTGATGTTTGCTATTCAACAGTAAGTTTTATAATTATACGTTTATTATAATGTATCAGTGATACACTTAATGTAACTTGTGTTTATGCTCGAATGATACCTACGAAAAGACAAAGAGGCTGCGGCGCTGGCGGATTATGAAATGTGCTTTCACTCGATTCGTTCCATTAGCCGTGCCAGGACTTACGCGTAAAGGTGTATATGTTGTATCTTATTTGTGTGTACACGCGAACGGTACATGACACACTCTCGAAGTACCACAGTGTGCAGCTTGTGGTGTTGCATTTTACAAACTTATGTAACCGAAAAGCCATTTATTAAAAACGTCTAGAAGGAAATGAGCCAAACTGGGACACTGATTGGCATATATTGCATTGCATACATTACATTACATTTGTGTGCATACTTTGTTTTTTGACTGACTTGGCAAACTTAGCCACGTGAGTACTTGCAGATTAATTACAAATCGCAACGAGCGGATGCATTATATTATTTTATATTCTTTAGTCCATAGTGCGAGCATTTGCGTAACTCCTTAGCCTCACCTTGACCAATGCTGACCGTTAAATGTAGCTGAATTTAAATAAGTCACACATGAGAAAGTTTTCTCACGGGATTGATAAGAAATGTGTGTGTAATCATTATCGTTTCCAAAATCAGGTGCATGTTTACTTCATGCATATATAAATTACTGATTTTTAACCACGGACATGAAAAGTAAGTGAAAACGAAAATGAGCTCTAATCAGAAAAGTGCAAACTACGGCTTTCTAGCCGTAATGAATTGCAATAATTTCTATCGGAAATAAAACTAATTAAAGCTATTTATTTTTACGTAACCATCAAGAAGAAACAATGAAAAATCGAAGAGAAATGGCAAAAAAGAATGTAGGAAACCGCTGATTATTCAATTACGTTGCGAAATTTCGTCGCAAATTCATTCGAGTGATTCACTCGTATGATTTTCTTTATGTTTCTGAATTTTATGGCTTGAAAAACTAGGCTAATACAAATATGCGCACTCTCCATGGTGCGCTTAAGTGAGTGCTCTCACCTTTCGTTATTTTATTGTTGGTCCCTACCAAAAGCAACAACCACACATTTGCAGCATGCCATCCTGCACCACCGTGCCAAGTGGAGGGAAATTACATGCATCAACTCTTATATCTATATATTTGCAAGAAGTCCACCCGTGGCAACTTGTTCTTGTTGCGAAGTAGTCATCGGCAGTGCAGCTGCAGTTGTGTGTGAAGCCCGTGCCATTCTTGATTGACTTGAAATCAAGATTGTCTATCATTCGCTTTATTTGCGCAATCACTCGATTTCATATTATCATCATTACAAGAAGTTGCAGTAAGCGGTGAGTAATTTATGTAGAAATTCGAAGTACTTTGTTCAAAATTTAAATGATTAACAGTTAATTAAGGTATGTTAGATGCGCATATTTTAATTTGATTGTCAAGATAAATAAACTTTGATCAGTTTAATTCATGGAAATATGTCAGAACTGCATTCGGTGCACTGAATGATGTAACATGTGCCATTGTGTTACGTAACAACTGCACTAACTTGTAGCGTCTTGCAATTACTTTCTCTCACACAAACCTTTATTAATTTTCGACCAAAAGTTACAAGAAGTTGAAGATGTAATATACTTTGAGAATGAGAATTTGCTATAACGCATTATAATTGATCTTAACGATTATTAGTGTATATAGTTTCCTCAACTTTTCTTTTTCTTGTTCAAGCCTGTATAACTTATAAAGTGTGCAAAGAAAACGATAAAGAAAGTTATTAATTAATTAACGCGTCCGATATTTGTAGACATGCAATATTTCTCGCATTAATGCACTAATTATTAATTAAGTAATAAGCATTCTTGAAGTTGATTATTTCTGTACTTTTTTGCAACAGTTGTAGATATGGCGCGTTCAGAAATAAAATGGGTTACTGAACCAAACGTCTACGAATGTGCCTTGAAAGAAGAAACGCAAGAAATCGCAAAGAATGAGCTACGAGAAGATCCAGCAGAACGCGAGCAGGCATTAAATGCAATGCGCGAATGGATAATGCAGAACCCGAAGATATTGAATTGCCGACTTGACGCTCGATTTCTGTTGCGCTTCTTGCGCTTCAAGAAGTTTAGCGTTCTGCAAGCGCAAGAAGCGCTCGAACGATACATTCTTTTACGCCAAACGTTTGGCATTGCTTTCAATCACTTGGATATTCGTATACCGATGATGGAAGAGTTGACTGACTTGGGATATTTGTTTGCTGTGCCCAAAAGAGATAAACTGGGACGAAGAATTATTATTGCAAGACCAGGTAACAGGAGTAGTATAAATAATCTCAAATAGTATTTAACAATATGAGCTATTTTCAAGGGGTTTTTGATTTGGAAAAATTTACGAATGCGGATATGTGCAGGATTCATGGAGTTGTTTATGAAACTATGATGGAAGATGAAGAAAACCAAGTGAGAGGATTTGTACATTTTGCAGATGGTCAAGGCGTGGGGTTTGCTTATTTGACGTTGTTCACTATTAAAGAGGCCGTGCGTATTGTCAAAAACGGAGAAGTAAGTAACATTTAATTTAAAAAAATAAAAAAGAAAGTTCGCAGTCGGTAGGATTCGAACCTACGCTCCCAGAGGGAATCTGATTTCTAGTCAGACGCCTTAACCGCTCGGCCACGACTGCTTATACCAAGTCAGGGCGTTTTTGTGTAACTCACTGCAGTCATGCTAATTATATATTTCATTAATTTTATCATATTATTTTATTTATTATTGATTTAAAATTACAGAAAACCTTACCAATGCGACACAAAGATGTGCATGTTATCAATGTACATCCTTCAATGAAGTTTGCAGTCGATTTTGGATTATCACTGATATCTGAAAAAATACGCAAACGTTTTCATTTCTATACCAATTTGGATGAATTTCTTAAAGCTAATTTGATAGACCGTGAATTAATGCCTCAGGAGTACGGGGGCACAATGCCAATGAAAGACATGATTGGTTTGTTTCAATACTCGCGATGTTAAAGTTCTAATGTTGAATCTATTTCAGCTTCATTCAAGAAAGAGTTGGTTGATGCGAATGCAACATTACTCTCCCATGATAAGATGGAAGTAAATGAAGAAATGTTCAGTCATCAGGCAAAGATTGGTGCTGTTTCGGCATTAAAACGCAATGGGACAAATTGTGGAAGTGAAGGTGACACGATTTATGGCATTACGGGAAATTTCCGGAAATTGGAAGTTGATTAACTCGCATTGCACATTTTAATGTTTTTATATCTTGTAATTTTAAAATCTCATAGAATAGCAAAGTTTGAAAGAAAGGGTTTCTAGAATAGTTGCAATAAATGTTTGTGCTTACCTGCAATTTTCTTGACTAAATCACATTTGGTTAAACACAACAAATAAACTTTTTTAAACAAACACTGCGATTGCGCACAATGTATTTATGTGTACATAACCACAAAACCTAAGACGCTGTCTCGGCTGTCCGGTGATTCGATTACTCATAATAATTTAAACTTTTAATAATGTTGTGATTATTCAGTGATCGCTTGTTATTAGTGAACATGTTGAAGATTCGTGCCCTGAATCATGAATCGTCTTCGGACGAAGACGTTCCTGGGATTCGAAGAGAAGCCCAGGTAAGTTTAAAATCAATTAAAAAAACCATTTATACATGTCGGCTTGCAATGATTGCATTTTCAGGAAGAAATTGCTTTGGATATGTATAATAAAGCATTGCGTCTTGTTACAACAAACGACTCAAATGCTTTCGAAGAAGCGAAGACACTTCTCTATCTGTTGTTGAATGAAAATATCCCTTTACTTGAATCTCAAGGAGGTCTTCCAAAAACAATGTCCACAATTAAATACTCTTGTTATATTAATATTGGGAGTATTGCTGTCAAGCAAAAAGAAGAGCAGGAAGCTTTAGAATGTTTTCTTACTGCCTCAGAACTTGATAAGACTGATGTGACTTTATGGTATAAGATAGGAATGTTAGCACTAAAGTTGGACAAGTTTCGATTATCTGCTCATGCATTCGTGCAAGGATTGGAATGTAGTGAATCACACTGGCCCAGTTTGGATCAGTTGATACCAGTTTTATTTGCAATACAAGATACTATCGCCTGCTTGCAATATATCGGCAAAGCTTTAATATTGGATCCTGAGTATATAAAAGGAATAGTTTTAAGGAAGAAAATATATGAAGATTATCCAGGTACTGAAGAATATTATAGGCTGTTTAATCCTGATTCTATATATGAACCTAAAATCACATATGAAGTGAGCGAAGAAGACGAGAAAGAATTTTTGTTAGAAGTGAGAAACTTGCGCGATAGAATTAATGCAGCTGATAAACTACTTGAGACTAAACCATTGAGCACTATTCCACTGCCAAGGGGGTTAAAGGACTTTACATGGGTTGATTTAGGAAAAACTATAACTGAGTTGCATCAATATTTAACCGATAAAGAAATGTCACATTTGACAAAAATTGATATCAAACGATGCATGAGTTATGATGGGTCACTTGTAGAACCGATGGAAGAAGAGTCACCCAGTGCCACTGAAGAAACTAATGCTGTAACTGAAAATAATAATGATATGGAATGCACTGATAAAGATAGTGAAATAAATGAGCAAACTGACTCTGAAACTGTTACACCTTTAACTGGCGAAAGACGTCAATCACAGCATAGTGAAAATGATCCAGAAACGGAAGAGGTAATTTTATTTTAGAGATAATTTATACGTATTTCAATTTATTTTTGCAAACCAATTTTAGACTGAACAGGAAAATGAAGAAGCGCAAGATTTAGACGAGTCGAATGCACCGAAAAGCGATGCAAACCGGTCGCTGTCAAAGAATGCTAAACGAAAACGGGATCTTGTATCTGAACTGCAAATTTGGGGCTGGCATAGTAAGAGAAAATCAGCGAAACGTACAAAGACTGAGAAGGATTTTAGGGTTGAAGATGCTCTTGTTAGAATTATTCCTTCATATTTAATGTAAGTTAAACACTGTCTTCACTTTGTATGATTTTTAATCAATTTTTATTGTAGACCCGGAGGATTATCTGAAGATAATCAAGACTCGTATGAAGAGTCAGGCAGTCCTGTTGATCATTCAACTATGTTAGATGCACTTAATAGCAAAGCAGATATCTATTTTGGAAGCGAGAATGAAGTCAAAGACGTAAAGCAGTTTTGGTCGCGCAATTGGAAAAATCGCGATGTGATTGATTTAATCGAAGCATATGTATATGCCGTTGCTAATTTATGGATGAAGAAGTGGCCTGTTGAACTTGTCGATTTATACGTCAATGCTTATAATATGCTACGAGAACATGCCTCACATCCGCCGCTTTTCAACGACGATATTGACTTTGATATCATTCGTCGGGACGCACTTGCCACTCTTCTTTTTGGTGAATTAACCACACATACAAATAACAAAAAGTATATGGAAGAAGAACTTCACTGCAATTCGGTCAATCAATTAACAGTTGTCAGTGGCTATGAGAATTTATGGCTGAGCGAATACAATGACTTTGCAATCCGCGTGCATTGGTTGCGAGCGCATTTATTCAAGAAAAAGAATGAGAATAATTTAGCAATTATGGCATTGGAACTGATCCAAGATGTGTATCAACTTGGGCAACTAAATATTGACAAGTTCAAACTAATACTGCCAAACAACGAAAGACATCAGCTCGTAAACTATACCATAATAAAGACGATGTTGTCTAAGTTAGAACTGATTGATTCTCTCAGTCGTGTTGAGGAACTATATGAAAACGAAGCGTATCATGAAATCGCTGAAATACTGAAGTTAACATTCAACTCGACTAATTCGAAAGTTACTTATGGAAAATACGGGCGCCCAGCACAGTTAGGAATTTTAATTCACGCTCTGTGGTATACGAATCAAGGAGAATGCTTCATTTGGACTGAAGAATGCTTGTATGAAACCCTGGGACATATTTTAAAACCCAAAACCGATAAAGACAAGTGGGAACTTGTGTTAGAAAAGTGTTTGCTTATCATGTGTGAAATTATAAAGAATGAAACAGTCTGTATTATTGATACGTTAACTGAGGAGAAGCGTTGTCGTCTTGTAGAAACGTTGACAACTTTATGCAGAAATCAGATTAATACAGATATATTTGCGAGAGGATTAATGTCGAATATAATTCCATATCCCTGGATTCTTTTACATTATATTCTTGAGCGCGAAGAGCACAAGCAACAGGCTAAGAAAAGAATTAGTCACATGCAGAATGAATCGGCGAATGAAGTTGTACGTGTTATTGATGAAGATGATGATGTGCCAGCATCGATTGCAATTTTATTCTCGGCGCATGATTTTCTGGGACCTAAAAGCTTATGTCTATGCAAACGAGGAGAGTTATTACATTTTATGTTGGACGAGGTTATTAATCGCTTAGATACACCCTTATTGGAGCCATTGCGAGAGAAGATTGATATTCACTTGGAGCAATCATTCTTCTGTCTGTATCAACATCCATGTAAGAAGAATAAAGTCTCAAGGCACTTGGCAGATCATAATGTTAACCCATTGCCTTTAACATGGGAACGCGCTCAACAATTGTACGATTACTTCTGCCCAGAAGCATTACCTGAGTTTGATTCATATAAATCAATTTCAATTTCATCAGACTTAGAACAACTTCTACAAAGAATAACAGCCATTATTCCTAAAGAATGTGATCCGCAGCCGATGCTGCCTAAAATTACTGATTATATTCATGGTGTTATAACTGACATACCAAACTCTGTGGAATTTCCCGCTAAAATAAAAGCTATTTATTACTTGCTGGGCGATTATTACTTCAAACAAAGCGAAGTAAAACGTAGTTATAACTACTTTCTTCTAGATCTTTGCATAAATCCAGACCGCATTGATACCTGGGCTGGTCTTGCTTTGGGTATTCATAGCCAATTGGAATACAAACTGAATCATTGCGAGCGATTTAAAAATGAAATGGAGTTTCTGGAAAAAGCTAAAAGTGCTAAAATCTGTTTCCAAGAGGCATTAAAACTGAATGACGCACATGTTACTCTGTGGATTGAGTTTGGCTCATTTGAATACATGGTGCATGCATTTTGCTCTCGGATCTTGAAGTATGAATCAGAGATGTTGAGCATGGAAAAGTTTGAATCTCTTGAAGCTGAGAAAGAAAGTTACTTAGAGAGTTCCTGTCGAAGTTTTCAGCGAGCTCTTGAATTATATCAAGTGGACCAAGGCGACGCGGATGAGCGTTGGTTATTTCATTATATGCTTGCTAAAATTGCGGAGAAAAGACAGGAGGATCCTAAACATTTTATGAATAATTACATGCAGGCTGCTGCATTATTGCATGAAAATAAATGTCAGTATCCTGAAAAAATTAACTACAATAATCCACAACATTTATCTTTGGAAGCGCTTGAGGTGCATTATCGCACGAATGCTTCGATTTTAAAGTATTTGGAAACTCATGATGGCAAGCCTATTTCTAACGCTCTTGGAAAATTGTTTAAGAAATGTTTAGATAATTCAGTTATACAGAAGAGCAAGTACGAAGCAAAGAACAATAATAAGACAGATATTGCAAAGTTGGATAATATTGGACAAGAAGTACGAGCATGCATGAATGATATGTTACAGAAACTAGAACAAGCTGAAAAAGAAGCTGAGAAAGGTTCAGATAGTGATGACGTTGTGATAATTGAAAGTCCACCTAAGTTAGATCCAGTGGAAGTGCCCCGTATTAAAGTGCGCTCTATTCATGAGATTATGGAAGATATGATGAAGAGTCCAATAAAAAAACAAACTCCACAAGAAACCGATGGAAACGTTAGCGAAACGCAAACCACCTCATCAGTTACGTCTGACATACCTCCAAAGTTAACGGACGAAAGAAGTGATAGGAGCGAAAAGGATCCAAAAAGCGAAGATGAAACTAACATTCGAAAGTCAACAACCACGGCTACGGAGGAGTCAAGTACATCTTCAAGTTCATCTTCATCATCGTCTAGTTCTGAATCTGAAAGCGATGATTCGTCATCAGTAACAAGTTCTTCAGATAGTACAAACGAAAATATGTCTGATGCTGAAATTGTGCACCTTGTTGATCGTTGTATTGTGGGGCTTGAGCATTGTATTCGTCGATTGCCGCAGAACTATAAAGCATTGTATCGCTTAGCGCATGTGTATTATTCATACAGTAAGAAGAAGGATCTCGAAAAGTGCAAGCAATTACTTCTTGGGGAATATAAATGTAAAAACAGCGTGTTAGTCACCGGTTTATTTTCTGACCGTAAAATCAGTAACTTTTTCAATGTAAGGTCATACTTTTTGGATTGGGATGTAGATTAATTCTGGAGTTTTAGGGTATTTGGAGAATTCCATCAAGTGAAATTGATAGGCCTGGCTCCTTGAGTGCACATATGAGTCGTTGCGTTACTCTTTTACTTCAGGTTCTGCGTGATACACAGGACCATAAAACATTGCTGGATTTGTGTCTCCAACTTCGAAGAACTCCTGATCCCGATAAGTATATTATTTATAACTAGATAAACTATTACTATTACTAATAATTTATAAATTTTAGAGTTTATATAAGACATTCTGAGCGTGAACAACTATCCGAAAATGCTTTAACAATGTGTATTCAGACTTTACGTACTCAATTGAAAGAAATTGAAACAATGTCACCTATTGACGCTGAAAAACTGATAATTGATTTGTTCAAAGCATATCAACGAAGTCAGAAGAATTTACCGCAACAAGAAAAAGTGTTTGCTGGAATGCTCACTGATACATACAAAAAGATGATTCCTGATAAGCTACCAGAAAACGCTAATGTTTTAGATATGGCTATAAAATTCTGTCAGCAAACGCGTGTTGCTGAGAAGATAAAGAAACAACAAACGCCAACGGCACCTCCGAAACCAATATCAACACCTCCAGCACCTACAGCTCCTGGAATTATCGTATGATCAAATGAATATGAATTTATAATGTTCTAATAATCTTTTTTCAGCCTCCTGTTTCCCAATTACCTCTCAGTAATATACATGTGAATCCTGTTCCATCTATAAAACGACCACCGTTTGGTAGACCGCGTGGAAGACCTCCAGGACCAGCGAAACCAGCTGGACCGACAAGAACCCCACGTGGCAGAAGTCCGTTAACGAATCCTTATGCGTGGCAAAATTCGCTTTATACGCAACCAGGTTTTGAGTATTTCAAGCACTATCAGGAGGAGTTCCTTAGGCGCCAACAAATGAATCAATTCGCTCAAACCTTATTTGCTTCTGGATCTGCAGCGGCGTTAGGTCTACCAAGCTCTGCAGCATCTTCATCAACGCTTTTAAATTCAGCAACTACAGCTAGCGCGGCTAGTTCCTTATTAAATCCCAGCTTATTACAACACTTAAATGCTGCGAATCCATTGGCTACAGGTCTGCCTCAAATGAACACAAATCTATTGAAGCAAACTCTCGACAGTTTATCAATGGCAAATTCTCCACTATTAAGTACTGAAAAGTTACTTCAACTTACTTCAGCATTGACGAAGCAAGCGCAAGCGAAACCACCCAAGAGTACTGCATCAAAGACTAAAACTAAACAAGCAGCACCAAAAGAAAGTTCAATGGGTATGCAGCCTGCTGCTAATATTATGAATGCCGGGTTTAAATATCCCACAACCGTGGAAATGAAAAGTAAAATAAGCAAAAAAACATCTACATATACGCCTATGACACAAGAAATTCCACGCGCGCATTCCTCTTCTTCGCCGCATTCAATGGGTGTATCGATGGACAAGCAAAAGTCGTTGATGAAAGATCGGCCAGGAATATCTATAACGCCAATTCTTCCTCCAAACCAGCCAAAGATGCCTTCTATTTCCCCAGGAACTTCTTCTAGTCCTGGTAAAACTCTGCAGGAAAAACTAGCAGATAAACAAAAGCAACAGAAGAAGGCAGCAAAAAATCTTGATTTTGCTTCGAGTTCAAGTAGTTCGCCAAAGCAAACACCAACGAGTACACCCCCAATGCCATTTGGATACATGCCAACTGCAGCAGATTTGTTAAATTACCAAAGTGTAATTCCCAATTACTTGCTAGAGTCAGGATTGTCTATTAGTCAAGTATGAATTTTGATACATAATTTTTTATGTCATTTTTATAATAACTTATTGTGTATGCATATATAGGTACAACAGAAAAATACAAAACCATCACCCCAACAAAGCACAACCAAATCGAAACCAAGTGCCAACAGCATGCCGATTTCAATGAGTGTACTGAAAAAACCCTCTGAGAAGAAATCCAAACCATCGCCAGACGATGACGTTATTGTGATTGAATGATAATACCTGTTTATATTATGTTGGCCACTTCTGCCTGTTTGATTTATTTTTGTCTGTGGTTTATTTGTTTAATGATATTACGGACTAGTTATTAAATCTGCATGTATAAATATTATCAGTAGGTTTCTCTTGTAAATTTAATTATACATACAATAAGAAGCAGGTACGTATATTAAGTATAAATTTAATTTACATATATTTCCGCATTAATTAAAACTAGTATAATCATTAAATATTTGTTTATTGGTTGTATCACATCAGCTCTTTTCGACGCTGTTATTATAGCCTTCGTTCTCGGCACCTTCTTCATCCTTAGCTTCTTCCGAAGGGCTACCAGAGTTGTCTACGTATTTGTACCGCATAGCCATTAGAGAGAAGATTGCCATGTCGACAAGCATAAGACCGGCATACAGGAAGAAATTATTGGATTGTTCTTCGAACGGCTCTACTGACTCAATGATGACTACGATTAAGTTACCGAAAGCTGTAGTTAGCAACCAGCATGCTTGCAATACAGATTTCATGCTGACAGGGGCTTGTGAATAGGAAAACTCCAAACCGGTGATTGAGAACATAATTTCAGCCATTGTGAGAACAATATATTGCGGAATTATCCACAGCATGTGCACGCCATTGTGGGGTGTGATCTCCAGTGCGCTTATTTTCTGCAAAGTTAAATTGATTTTTGTTACTGCTAGCATTTTTTACTCATGCATCAACTTACAATATTATTGGGATCATCAACATTAATTAGAACTGTATAGACGCCGCCAAGATAAAACTCATAAGTGGAGGATGACTTAAAGTCTCCAACGCGAATTTTATATTCGCCAGGATTCTTCACTACCAAAGGTGCTGAAAAATTGGTAACTTTTTCAGTAATATCGTCCAAGATGTACTCAATAATATATTCCTTTTCGGAATTGATTATTGTGCGTATTGATGGCAATCCCTTTCCATCCTTTTCCAAAGTATCTTCAAATTGAACTAATTTGTTATTAATCATGTAATAACCAATAGTTTTCTCTTCTTCTAATGTCATCGTTATTTCTTGAGTGACTGTAGTCCCATATTTAAATTTAACTCTCAAATCTTTTGATTTAGTTACACTATCGTCAGCCAGAAAAGCGTAGCTCATTCTTGGGATATTAATTTCTGTGTTGTTGGATGAATAGATAAGTTTCATGTCTTCTCCAACATTGTAAAAAGAGATCTGGCCTTGGCCAGATTTCGGGAGTACAGGGTTTTCCGCTTCAATTGCAATGTAAATCCCAGCAGAAATTGCAAACGCAACTGCGGCTAAAACTCCTCCGGCTACCAAACGTTGTAGGGGTGTGCGCAAAACTTTCAAATAGTTCAGGAATGGGTAGATAACAATATCGAAAAGTGGAATGAAGAGCAAGATGAGAATAGGATTGACCACCTGCATTTGATCTGGAAGAATAGTATAGAAGCCAATATCGCCGTTCATACGACGCGCCATGAAAGTCCAACCAGTTCCTTGCTGGTCAAAGAGTGCCCAGAAAACTGGAAGCGGAATATATAGGACAAGGACTCGCAGAGTTGATTTTACATCTTGAACCAGGTCTTTTCCATACGCCGGTTCAGCATAATCCAGCCAATGTTCTTTCTTTTCTTTTGATTTAGATTTTACACTAATTGCATTCTAAAATATTAATCATTAGTCACAAAATTAAGACCTAAATAGAAAATAATTTACCCCAATACACTTGCTAACTTGAATCACCATATTTCCTTCGGGTTGACGAATTTTATATAATCTTTTGCCGAGACCAAAAATCACTAAATTCAAAATTTGTATTAATTTGAGAATGAATGGCTTATGTTATTTGTTTGAAATATTACCAATTGACACCACCATAAGAATACCAGGAACTCCAAACGCCCATGTGAAACATTGCGAACTTCCGAAGCATTCCTGTTCGCGGAGAATTGGCGTAAGGAATGTGGATACAAAGCTGCCAGAATTGATAGCAAAGTAGAACATAGAAAAGAATGCCGCTAGTTGTTTGGCCTGCTGGGGCAACGTGAACTGATCGCCTCCGAACGCAGATACGCAAGGTTTAATACCACCCGTACCAAGCGCGATCAGGATCAACCCCAGCATTGAAAATTCCGTCTGTGGCAGCCCGATCGGCGGGGTGGCGGCCAGAGCCAAGATCACATTTCCGCACGCGTAAATGATGGATACGTAGAAGATCGTCCTAAACTTTCCCAGATAGCTGTCAGACAGCATTGCGCCAAACACCGGGAAAAAGTATACGAGCATCGTGAAAGTGTGGTAAATGATTTTGGCGTCTGGCTCTGAGAAGAGCAGCATCTCGGTGAGGTAAATACTGAGAATCGCTGCAAATGAAAAGTGAAAAAGTTTAGACATAACTCCCGGTTAGACGGGCGATCAATAGCAATTGCATTTGATTCTTACTTCGCATTCCATAGTAACTGAATCTTTCGCAGAACTCATTGCTAACAATGAAAAATACTGACTTCGGGTATTTAAGTTTCTACAAAACAAAACAGAAAAAATATTGAAGATGAGTAACTGTAATAACTAGTTTTATTAATGCTGTAACCGGATTTAACTCGGCAATAATTGCTAGTATATAGTTTTTCCTATTGTAAAAAACCGTATTTTATCACAATGAGGACAAACTGCAAGGCCATAAATTCTGTTTTAACAGATAATAACAATTTCCTTGTATAGTTTTAAATAACTTATAAACAGGCACATATTTAGCAAAGAACATACAAAACACAACAAAAGAACACCTTTGAACTAATTAATAGTTACCTCGTCCTTATCAATCATTTTGTTTTCCAGTAGTTTTAGTTGATTTAGTCCAAATCACAAGTCAATGATTAAAACAAACACACAACACAAATTTAAACAAAACAAATTACACGTATGTGCATAAAACAATCTAATGATTGAATAATGTTACTTATAATGGCATTCTTATGGATATAGACATTTGCAACCAGCGAAGGTCGCGTCACCAATGTTCATCTCAGTGTACAAGTGCGCGTTTTTTAAGTGAAACTCCACGATTTGTTGTTAGTCGGTAATCATGTCCGACTGACGGATAGAGTTTAAAACATACGCGCTACAATAATATTATATTACACTAAAGATTGTAGTTTGCAGGAGACTTTTGTGTGCGTGCCCCGTTCAATTTAGTCTGCTTTCACATTTTCAACGCAAGCGCAAAGTGATTCAAGCACGATATCTGAACTTTTTATTGCACAAATCCATTCGTGTTAATTTAGTTTGTGATAATCTCTGGGACACGAGAGAATTCGGGTGAATAAATGACCGAAACAGCACAAAACGACTGAAAACTCAACTTGTTGCTAGTTTTATTACCATGTTAACACTTCATACGTTATGTTTTGTTAGATTATTGAGGAATGAGTTTGAAATCCGGCGTCACTTTAACTTGCTCATGTTTCTCTCACATCAGTTTTGTTCACCTTCACGCAGTTGAATGAATGAGCGAATGGCACGCATTGACTCTCGATCGAAACTCGACTGTGGTACTTATTGCGTATTTACGTATGCACTGTAGTTATTTGTTATTGCAAACTTATTACCGGTAGCGGCTTATACGTCATAGAATACAATGATTTAAACTTGTGATGGATAGCTATTGATTACTCAACTATGTAGGTGGGCAGGTTGGTGTAAGTTCGTTACCCAACGCACATTTTTGTCATGCATACGTGTTTTGAATAAACGTACACAACGGTAAGAGCTGCACTTTATATACATCTTCACTCACGATAGAACTAACAATGCAGTGCAAACGCATTACAAACTATTATCACCATAAGGCCAATAAAACTTTTATGTCCTGGCATTGTGCACTTTAATAAGCAGGAAACAGATGTTGGAAATGTATCAATCGATGCACCAAGGTTTAAATCATTCAAATCAACTTACCTTCTCTGGTATTTCTTCAGGCGAGTTCACACCTAAAAATAAAAAAGATTAGTACGTTTGTTTGATTGGTTAATGAATATTTATAAATAAACTATTGAGTGAATAAAGATTACCGATTTTACATGTAGTTTTTAATGGAACTTCATTTTGCGCATCTTTGGCTGTGATTGTTAATAATTTAATTGCTTCATGAGGACTTTTAATATCCGCGTGCTTGGATCTCTGAACGTTTAACATATTCCTAGTGTTAAGAAGCTTACTGATAAAGTCGAAGTGAACGGCTTTGGTACGGCTATCTTTATCAAATGCTTTGGTAAACAAACGCAAGGAGATGCAAAATACAAATACGCGGAGTTTTTAGCTACTTTGTGTTTTGAAACTGTAATTGTGTATACACATAACAATGACTATGATTAGTACTTGCCAACTTTACCAGTTTGTCTCTAGATTGCTTACTTTCATATTTGACAATTGTGTACTTGATTTATCTTATGCGGATTTATCATAAACGATAATGTGGAGTCATTACCTTCTACGTCGTTATTCTAACGATTAATGTCAATTGCAGATCATATAATTATTTAAAAATGATTCATTTTATAATAAAGTTTAATTATTATACATAAAATCAATATTAATGTTACGCTTTTAGAAGTAAGAATGTGTGTATACTTCAAAGGAGTGTGCTTAACACATTTTTGTGTGAAGTTAATGGCACGCGCCGAAATTAATTGTGCCAGATAAACCGACAATTGTAAGATTGTCGTGATATCAGTGATAAATGGCAAGTGGCATGGCTGAGTATCGAGCGCAAGCATTTCGGTAGCATTTCGGCGAATCGTAGAAAAAAGTTGGGCATTCTAGTCGCGTTGAATTGAATTCGACGCAATAAACTCGTCTCTTTGTCTCTTGTCTCGCTAGACATTGACCCGTAGTGCTGTTAAATTAGCATTCTTTTCGTCCATCCTGCCTTGAACTAGATAAGTTTCTCTTTCGCTGGCGCACACAAGTTTATTGACTTATTGATTCGCATTGCAAATTTATTTGTTAGCGAATTTCAACATCAACATATGCTTAATTAATAGCTAAAAGTTATGCATTCGAAATACATACTAAACAACTCAATGAATTAATAAATAAGTAGGTAAAGTCTAGGTACATACGCAGAGAGAATGTTTATTACAATTGCATAGGCTTTTACAATAAGTATATGTATATACGCAATAACGCATGGTTTATTATAACTTCATTGATAACGCTGCTTGGCATCGCTGATAAGAACTCTGACAATTAATGCACTTTGTCATGCTATTGATTAACTCAATGAGATAGATAAAATCTGAGGCTGAATATATTAATTATCAGTACCAATGTATTTTCTTAAAATATACTTTTAATTAATTAAAAAATGATATTGCTAATCTTTAAGATCTTATAAGAAATATCATAGAAACTTACCAAATTCAACGTTTTCCAACGGACCGGATTTTCTCTTCTCGTCCGGCATCTTAAGAGTGCACGACAGTCAGTTATCCTTACTTTATAGTAAATTACTCTAAAGCAAGTCACCTTTAATGAGATAGGAGAGCAGCACTATTGATCGAATCGGTTGACATCGCCTTCACAACTGACTGTGTGATTATAATTTGAGAGCGATTGTTTCAGGAGCTAAAGAAAAAAGGTACTTATAGGAGATAATCGCACCTTATTGATACCAAACCATATTATCATTTATCAGCGTTGATAATCATAAGCTCCATGCAATACCAAGACAGGAATGCAATATTAATTTTTATTTCTCTTATCGCTTCATATTAAATACGCTATCACATGCGTATTGCTTAACAACCTGATTTCTAATAACTTTCATGCAAACTAACATAACATAAGTTAACCAATTCTTGTATTAAGTAACTGAAACAATTATTCACATTTTAAACATAACTGATAAAAATACACAATTTATTCTTTGTTATTCAATAAACATTTCCATAATCACAACAATGTTTCTATCTATCAATCTAGAAACATGTTATCAGCATGAATGTTGCAATAAATATGTGATGAAAACTTGATAAATTTCACTGGAATATATGAACAAATCAAGATTAAAAATACGATTATACTTACGTCATTAATTAATACGTATTCTAGAAGAGTATTCTATTGCATTTAATTATAATTATTAAAACTAATATAATTGATTAAATATGAGAAAAAGATCTTGCTCTTGAAGCATCAATCGCTTTCACGGAGGTACTGGTGGCCTCTAGGTCTTCTTCAGACTCGTCCAGCAAGGATTTCCTTTCGAGCAAGACCAGCGTGGAACTGTCAGCTTCTAGCTCGACGTACGTGTATCGCTCGGCCATCTGCGTGAAAATCATCATATCGCCGATGATTAGAACAGCAAACAGGAAGAACTCGTAGGCCTGGCTGTGAAAAATGTTGGCCTGAGCGACGATGATGACCATGAGATTGCCAATGGCGACCGAGAGATACCAGGCGGCGATCGTGACCGTCTTCATGCTCTTTGGCGCTTGGGTGAAGGAGAACTCCAGGCCGGCAATGCCGAACATGATTTCCGCGATCGAGATAAGGAAGTACTGCGGAATGAGCCACATGATGTTGACATTGTTCGGCGGCGACATGGTGTACAGCTGATTGAACTGGAATTGAAGCGTGCGCGTAATTGAAAGCAATTAATCGCAACTCTGTCTGGCTGTTCTGTTCGCTGCCTTACTTCGATATTGTAGTTGCGCTCGTTAAGGATGAGCGTGTAGACGCCGCCGAGCGCCAGATGCGCGTAGTCTTTCTTGTCCTTCAAGTTCTCGGCGCGGACGGCGTACGTGTACCCACCGGGCGGCAGCTCCAAGTAATCCGAGACGAGCATCTGCCGATCCACGTTCGGAAAGAAGTAAATATCCGTGAGGGTTTCACTCCGCAGCGAGACAGTTACATTCCTCACTGACTCGTTTCGCTTGAGAAAAACTATTCTGAAACACTGCTTTGAAGGTACACCTAGGCACACCAACCTACCTCTCTCACCTTAACCTCGGCTTTCCGCTCAAAGACCGTTTGAATTCGATAGGGTCAGTGATGAAACCCTCCACAGCATTGTAATTGTTCACTGCGATTACAATGGTATCGACTTGCCGCTCGACTGCAAGAATTGTCATCTCATAAATGTGATATTTCAGTGTGTACTCGCCGCAAACGTAAGACGTGTAAACCGTGATGTTGTAAGGAGTCTCTTGCGAGGCAGGGATATTCTCAAACCTGTACAATTCGCTTGCATTCAGTCTGACCTCTGATCCAAATGGATTAGCAATCCTGATACTACAAGGCAAAGTATTGATGATATTGACCGACGCTTGCGAACTTCCCGGTAGCTTTGGGTAGTTCTTCTCTAGAACCAATTCCAGAATACCAGCAAACAAGAACGCCAATCCGGCGACCAAGCCGCCCACGGCCATGCGATGCAAATGGTTCGTTAAAAAGTTGCGTTTCTGCATCATCGGGTAGAGGAACTTATCAAAGAAGGGAATGAGCAGCAGGACGAGCGCCGGGTTAATCACTTGCATCTGGTCGGGCACGATATGGACGCCCATGAAAAAGCCGTCCATCCGACTAGCCTGGAACGTCCACCGAGAGCCTTGTTGGTCGAACAAGGACCAGAAGAGGGGCAGCGGCGCGTACAGGAATAGCACCGCATACACGACTTTCATATCCCGAATTAGTTTTTTGCTGAACTTTGATTGCGCGTAGTCCAGCCAGTGGCTTAGTTCTTGTTTATGCTTCAGCCTCTGTGTCAACGCGTACTACATATGAATATGAAAAAATCTCATATTAAGCTAAATGAAAACCAGCGAATCTACGAAAAATAATAAAGAAAAGGCATACAACTGTGCAGCTGACGAAATCCATCATTATATTGCCCTTGGGGTGTTTCATCCTGTACCAGGGTTTTCCTAACATAAACAACACTGAAACCAATTGAAGATTTAATTAAATTAATCTTTTGTACGTGACTAGATTGATTACGTATTGATAACAACATCAAAATAGCCGGAAATCCAAATCCGAGAGCATAACAGGTGTCGTCGCCGAAACAGGTAACGGCTTTTCGGAGTATGGGGGTCAGAATCATGCCCACAAAACCTCCTAAATTGATGGCGAAGTAAAACAGCGAAAAGAACTGCTGCAGTTTGTGTTGTTGCACTGGCAGGTAGAACTGGTCACCGCCAAATGCAGCCACACAGGGTTTAGTTCCTCCGGTTCCTATTGATATTAAAGCTAAACCCATAATAGTGGCAAATCTAAAAAGTGAAATATTCAAATATAAAACAACGCAAACTTAT
The DNA here is from genome assembly GCA_003054995.1 of Aleochara bilineata. Classification (NCBI taxonomy): domain Eukaryota; kingdom Metazoa; phylum Arthropoda; class Insecta; order Coleoptera; family Staphylinidae; genus Aleochara; species Aleochara bilineata. The sequence goes on along the minus strand of NBZA01007798.1, from coordinate 86,555 downwards.
GATGCATTTGAGGGTACATGGGGGAGATGTCAATAGTTGGAATTGCAGCAAATATCATAAATATGTTGCCCGAGATGTAGACGATTGAGAAATATAATATCGTTCGATATCGGCCCAGAATGCTGTCAGCACATGTAGCGCCAATAATTGGTATGACATAGCAGAGCATGATGAATACGTGATACACTATCGTTGCACTGTTCTCCGAGAGAAACAATTCGTTTCGCAGGTACAGCGAGAGAATAGCTGGAAGCACGATGCGATATGAGTGAATATTTCAAGATTGTTGAATTATAAATAGGCTGGAAATCGATATGATATTGGGGTTAGTAATGATATGAAGGCATGTACTTCTCAATCCGCAGAATGAGAATCTTTCCCAGAACTCCGTGCCGATGATGCAGAGCAACGAGATTGATTGTCCAGATTTCTAATACGTGCAGAAAGTGATTAGTTGTTCGGAGAATAATTTGAGCGCGCTTACTTCCATCGACTCATCGAGTATTCGGATTGTGAACGGGGCTGAGCTGCTTCTGTCATTAAAGACGTTTAATTAAATTCAAACCAATTTATGGTTATGTTTATTATAAATAATTTATTATTTATTGTATATTTTATACAAGTACATGGATTTATACAACATTGATAAGAAATACATTCACATAATTTTTGTTTCATATAAGTATACAATATCATATCGGGAATAGTTATTCTGTTTGCTTTCTGTACTATAATACTATCTACTGTACATATTGGTAGTTATACTCGTTATAGTTGCATACAGAATAGAATAATATAAAATAAATATTTCTTATTTGGTTGATTCTTCGTTTAATTTTGAATTATATTTTGATTTCTTGGTACTTTACGTTCATTATTTTTGTATATGAATAGTATATTATTATTATATATTAATTTGTTATTAGAGAGCAATATGCATCCAAAAAATTATATATTCTATTATATTTTTCATATCGTACATTCATTAAAGATAAAATATCAATGTTAAAGCTTTCTTTTTCGTGGTAAGTTCTTGTTTTTTTCTCTTATATTTTCTTATATTTTGGTTCCTTATCGTTTAACTTTTGTGTAGTGTATCCTTACAATGAGTATGCTCAGTTCAGTGCAATAACATTAGCAGTTCATCGATCATTACTTATCAATCCGTTGAAACATTTATTAGTAAAAGTAAATACAATAAACATTCATTTGAATGAAGTGGGTTTGACTCACACGACACTCAATGTTAGAATGTAATCAATCATTTGCGTGGTTATCTGTTGCACTTTAGAAAATAAAGTGTTAAAAAATTTATCCAAAAGTTTATCAATTAATATAAAAACATTGGGATTTACCGAGGTATTTTTTACATGCATACATATAACTAACTATAGCTACATAAGTAAAGGTTTTGGTGTACTTGTTTTAGTGAGTCTACTTATCTAAATATGGATGTATGTACTTATTGATGAAACTCATTGTTAGCGGAAAGTAATATCTATATTAATATGTATAGTTAATACACATCAACTTTTTGGTATTGGTAATTAGTTCTATGTTTTTCATACTTTTCTATTTAGAATTTCGCTTGTTTGTTTGCCTCAGTAATCCGACGTGTTGCATTTATGTTATTAATATTAATAATGTTATAATGTATTGTATTGTATACTGTATACTGTATTATAATTTAAAAATTGAATAATCTTTAATCTTTAGCTACTGTTTATAATATTTACAACCGGAGATAATGTAGACTTTAATTGGTTGTTAGTTGCTTTGTTTTTCTGATATCAGTGAACGAATGTTGCGGTTTTTAACTTCTTGACTTCGGTTTTTGAAATAATTTAGTTTTTGTTACAGATGATTTTAAAGGTCAGTAACTCCTTATGATATTAGTCATTGTAGCGCCTGTTATTGTAAGCAGATCTGAATGATTTAAACACTCCTCGATTGTTGAAGAATGAAATCATTTGTTAAGCAAAACATCAATTTTTCTACTTTGTAGGAGGTGACTGCAGGGGCTTCGTAAAAAAATAGGTCATTTTTGAGGCCTCTGAAAGTTACAACATTCAAATTGCCAGGACACAGTCTACTCGGTTGTTGTTTTGTCTGCAAAAACTATTTTAACAATATGAATATTGCAACAACATTTTAGCAAATTTATGTATTCATTATTCATGTTATGTATGATAAGATTTTATGTATTTCAGTAAACCTTTGGCAAAAACAATTTCAATTTCGAAACTTAAAATTATGTCGTAGTTATTTGCTGAAATAACGATGTATTTCTATTATTGAATCTGTATATTTATGTATTACTACATATTATTTGTGCATTGTTCAAGACTATCTGAGGCTGCATAAATAAATAACGCAAAACGATATTCATATCTACAATGAGACTGAAACTTACTCCTCTCCTAACTGCATAATGCTATTAGATACTTGTAAACTATTGTACATACTCTGACATTAATTTAGTTTTCAAGTGCATTGTATGGCGGAGATTTCAATAAGTGGCTGGCTTGCTGCTTATTATTTACACAATTAATTAAGTTTATATGCCGCTGGCGCAAACAAAAATTAATAATTGTGAATTATTCTCTGTGTATTGCATGTCTATACGAGCAACAGCAGAAAATAAAACAATAAAACTGTTCGTTGTTTAAGCAAATTTTCAAAATGGTCCCTAATTATATATTACAACGCTGACAGGGTAGGTGCAAACACATCAATAGGTGAAAATGAAACAAACAGTCCGCGTGTTTGCTTAGCGTGTTAGTTGTTACGGTAATAAACGTTAGTAACTATAATACATACATTAATATATGCAATTTGATAAAAATCACAGCTGGGAAGAAGGCAACATTCAATATTGTTATATAATACAACTTCTAAACTTTTTTCAACTTAACCTAAAGGTCAATATAAATTTATCAATTTACCTCAATCTTTTCTTAGTTTTTATAATAAATTAATTAATATTCAAACAAGTAAAGCAGTCTGCAACGTCTTCGAGGCGTTCAACCTTCATGTTTTCTTATTGTTAAGCGTGGACGTCAATTACACTTGTTCTATGATAGAGATTACACGTTGATAACGAATAGAAACCTATGAAAATAAGGAATGTAGTGCTCTTTAAGCGCATCTTACAAAACTCTTGTTATATGATACTCTTTACATGTAAGTGAGTAGGTATGTGGCCGATTAAATATACCTCACTGCAAGGATTCACACCCAAACACCCGTCCCCGGACTGGAATCGTCTCATCATAACTCGTACACATCTCTGCCATTGAGCCGACTTGATGACCTCTTGGACTGACCATCCCGACCGCCGCGCATTGGACTGCTATAGATGTTATATCCCGGTATGATATGCACTCGGACATCGCCCGAAGGACGAACACCTTCGGGCCGCTGCCTGCGGCTGAAAGACACCGTAGTCTTACAGCAGCAGTAATGAAACAAATTAACGTACGCGTCGCGAAAGTGCCGATTCAGACAGCAATACAAAATGCTGTTAACACAGCTCTTGCTAATGGCAAACCAGGCAAAGTTGTAGAATAGCCTGTCCGGGATATTCCGTACCGTCTCGACGGCGAGCACGACGCCGAACGGCGCCCAGAAGACAATAAACAGCACGAAGCTGTACATGTTTGTCTGCATGAGTGCGTAATCCCAACTGAAAGCAATCGGCGGCTTGAAGTTGGGCCGCGACTTGGCGGAGTTGATGTGGTAGATGGTCTTGGCATAGCAGCCGAAAGCCAGTGCGACGGGCAGCAGGACGAAGAGCACGGCGACGGTCGCCTGGTACGGAATGAGACCCGAGTACTTACGCGTGCAGTAGTCGAAGGACAAGTCGGTCGTTAGCTGCACGCCCGAGATGATTGCGCACACGAGCCAAATGGCTAAGAGGATAGTGGTTATCCTGCAACGGGTGAGTACCTCGTACGTGCAGGACGTGCAGCAGAGACGCGTGTAGTTCTCGATGGCGATTGCGGCGATCGAGACCACAGTGACGAGGAAACAGAGGGTGGCGAGAAACCATTGGAAGCGGCACACGGCAAGGTTGTCTTTTAGTCCTGCCAGGATAACGACTGCCGACGCAGGTACAAGCAAGCCTGAGACTAGAAAGTCAGCCAGAGCGACGTTCACCACGAATGCATTTCCTGTAAATGTAAAAATATTTCAATTAATTTATGCTTTGATCTTTAGCGTGTGTTTAAGCAATTTACACCGTTACCGTAATTATTATTTACTTGAGGAGTTCGGAATCAAAGAACCGCAAACTCTAATCAGCGCTGGTGCTTGTGCTTGCTCTTGTCAACCTTATCGATAGCTAGAAAGCCAGAGGAATGATTGCGCAACGAGACGTTTATCGCCCGCTAATAATATTACTTGCTGATTGGCGTTGAACGCAACGTGCAATTAACTTAAGGAGAGAGGGTTTTTTATTGAGCTTGTTTAGTTCAACCCTGGCTCTGAGAAGCTAACAACCAGCGAACAAAAGTTATTTGCTTGCACCACATCGTCCTGACCGTGACTTGAGTAAACAGTTAGTGTCGGAGCATATTTAGCGTTCTGTTTACGTACAAAGCAATATTCCTAATGGCAGAGCACATAAGACTCATCCTTGCTTGTGGTTAGAATTCTTAAAAGTCGCAAAACAAAAACTCCAAATGAATTTTTTGTTTGACTTGACTTAAAGTCTGTTATATTTGTTGACACTGCTAATACAAGTAAGTAGTAAAAGTTGCATAATTAAAAGATGTTATCAGTGAAAGTACCAAAGAGCAGAGAATAGAATCCTCTTGAAATTTCTAAAGTCAACATTTTTCATGAGTCTGAAACTGTAAAGCAAGCAGAATCATCAAATTATACTCTAATGAAGTAATACGGCGATCGTGAGTCACTCATAGTGTCTGAACAGAACAAGGATAATCGGAATAATCAACGTCGGTCGCCGCTTAAATGGATCGATAAACCAACCCAACAACTCAACTCAACTCAACACAAGGCTCTCTTGCCCGTCCTCAAATATTATGTATACGCGCTGGTTGCCTCGCTATCTACAAGAATAATCTCTCACCCAGCAGAAAAACCACAGGATATGTTTGCAAATTGGAATAATGCAAATGCAGCGAACGTGTTTGCAGCGCATTGTTGTTCGTGCTGCGGTTGACAAAAGGCAAGTGGAACAGAAAAATTAAATGAAACCGTGACCGGCCATGGGAAATGGAAACACAGAGGACTGTGAATAGAAATGCATACATACAGGCTGCAGGGCGAGGAATCTGTTCGGATCCGAGAGGCGGTTTTTTGTTTGCGCTCTACTTGAATGCATCCAATGCTTCGAGGACACAATGGAAATTATGCGTTCTGTGTATCCATTGTATAGTGAAAAGCTCTAAAACAAATGTAGCTTTGATCTAAACGCGCATCAAATATGCTCGAACATTGTTTGCTCTCCCTCCGTACTTCATGTTTCTTTATTTTCATTACTGGTGTCAACATCAGCTCGTGAGTGATTTGTTTATTTCCTGAATGTCCTTCAAGGATTATAATTAAAAGCTGAAGTGAAAAATTCTTCAATTTTTCACATAAAATATCAATAAACAAAGCTTTGCCCTTTCAGGTGAATTTGCTTTTATAATATATGAGAATGGCGTCATGCAGGTTGCAATCAGAACTAAACTAGAACAAGAACAAGAACAAGTAAATGTTTGAAAACATCAAGGAAGGCGAGCTTTTAACTTGTTTGAAAGTTCACTCAACACAAAGTCGTGAAACTGAGAAGTGGGAGCAATAATCAATCGTCTACTGTGTAGTTCCTGCTTGCCCTATCGAAACAACAATGCTGTTTAAACATTTTAAGTGCACACGCAACCGATTCTCTCGTGCCATTTGCTTGGCGGGTGAGTGAAACTACAGCAGCACCAGGCCATTTGCATTACATTTGCAATCAGCACCCGAGCACATCGCATCCGGTAAATATCGGGTGCTGGCGATGTTAGTGCTGCGTTCATTTCCGCCTCCGGCAAGACAACGGTACGCGTCGAGACGCCTTTCACATTTCGTCCTTACTGACAATCCATTGCATTTAGGTATAGGTTAATGTGGTCTGCACTTTACTTTATCATCTATTGTCTTTAGGTTATTGTTGCGTTTTATCTGTTTAAAGAATCAATAACTGGCAGCTTACCTCTGCGTCGTAGATAATCCTCAATCATGACAGCGCTTATCATAAAGACATTCGCGACGCTGCCGACTGCCGCCAGGCTGGCAAGCAGCAAAAGACGAGCCACTCGCGACCAGTCTGAGCTCAGTGTCACTGGCGATATCACTGAATCGTCCAGTGCTTCTTTGTACGTCAGATTGTGCAACATGACTGGCGATTATCCTGAAACAAAACAAACAAAACACTTGTCATAAATGCTTTTACTTTCGCATATTCTATAATATATTTGATTAATGTCAGACCCAAAATACATTCAAATGATTTATGTCTTATTTGATGATATTTTATGCCACTTTATGGCATCTCTGTGTTGTGAGATGGGTATATTAACGCTGTGATGTGGGAGGCAAATATGAAAAAATATTGCATACGCATTGTGAGCGGATAAGTTATGAGCAATTTCCGATACGTGTCGGCGGCGTATTCCCGAATGATGTTATTACTCCGCAGCGACACTGCCAAACAGCCATAAAACCGGCCGGCAGCAGATACATCTTTCTTAGCGTCACCTTTTGTAATAGATATTTATGTGGCGCAGCGCGACCCATACGTAAATGCACTTTATAATGCAATTAACTGCTCCACACCCACCCAACACACATGATCATAACGATAGATATCCCCAAGGAATGTTCCTCTCTCGTAAATGTAATGCTGCATTCAATATGGATGCGTTTTACGACAAGAACTATCATCATACGTAGTCTACGAAGATTGCAAGAAAGATTTAATTTGAATATAAACTCACAGAAGAATTGAACAAGACGATGCGACGTGCTTTGCAACTCGATTCAATTCACTTAAATTACATTATTGATATCGTTCCTCGAGAGAAATGCAATTGACCAGGAACGCAATAGCTGTGCAACATTCAAAGCATACTGTCGCTTGTCCATAGAATACAAAATGTATTAAAAGCAGAAAGAAAAGAAAGCAAATGCTAACGCTAAGTAAATGCGCCTGGTTAGTAAGCATTCGCGTTCGATGGTCTGTCGTAAACACCGACTGGCCCCGTGCGCAAGGGATGCGATGACCCAGGATGGTCGATAGCACAACAATCAGCCGTCCGCCTGAGGGGCGGCGGCGGCAACCTGTTGAAAACCACCATCGTCGTTATCAATAAAACTGTGAATGCTGTGCCACTGCGTTTGATTCTGATTCTGATCCTGATCCTGTCTCAAGTTTGTATGGTTGAGAAAGCTTTTATGTAGGCTGATTGAACAAAAGTGTGGGCGATCCGCATCTAAGCTGCGTCTAAAAATATTGGCGTAATGAAGGGAAATGCACAGCAATTAAGATTATGCATGGGTGCGTGTGATTGTTATTGATGCATAATAAACAAATTCTGTGGCTTGTGTTTAGTGAAAAGCTTTTTGTGTTTAGAGTTATACAAAAATAGCTTCAATGTTAGGTGAATTCACTTCAACTTAAACTTGTCGGAATGTTTTAGGAAAATTTATTGTATTTTCTTAAGAACCATAACTTACATCTCAAGGATGAAAAGCATGGAATTGGATAGGATATTCAGTGTAAGTAGCGCTAAATAATTGCCGTACAACAGCATTGTGCGCTATAAATTCTTTATCCTGGATATTTATGAGTGGAAATCACATTATAGTATAATATCCGAGAAATATAATAGAAGATTGCAGTGAGTATTACATTTCCTGTTCCAGTTTTTCTTTATTATTGTGTTATCCGTCAGATAGTGTTTCTTATTAGGCGTCTATTACGTTCGATTGGATTAATCAGAAGATCGATACACAATTCCTTATTGTGTACAAGCGAACACAAACTAAAGAAGGAACTGACTAGAAAGTCAATGAACTTCAAGCACTAAAAGAGAAAAAATACGACATAATTGAAAATATGCGACGCATTTTTAGCAGCACTTAGGTCCTGAAACTTCTGCGTCAGGAAATAAAACCTAAAAAGCATCGTGTTGCCCTTAGAAAGCACAAAGCAAGCACCCAACAGAGCGTAGGCATAGATCGACGACGCACTTTCCAGGCGAATCGATAATGTCGTTATATCTCACAACGTTTGCGTATACATACATAATTCGGTTTCACTTAAAAATGTTTTCTGTTTGTTGCTGAGTACTCTTTCTATGCCTTTCCATTCTTGAGGTGAACAAGCATTTGATTACACAAAGGTGTTTGAAAAGATTTAATATTCTGCAAGGATAAGAAGGATTCAATTTTAAAGCTGCTTTTCATTATTTATTAATCGTTATATTTTATAATAAAATTGCTTAATTAATTTTCTATTAGTTATTTTCACGTTCCACGCACAATTCAATTAAAAATCAGCCAAAAATTAATTGAAAATATAATTGTTTAAACGTTGACAATTTCTGTATTAAATAATAACCAGTTCTAACACTTAGGTATGTGTTGCGACAGTTAGGAAAACCCAAGCTAAAGTTAGTTAAATATGAATTTAGTTGCCGCTGATTTTGTGACAATCAATCAAATTTGCGTAGGCAATTAATTGATACCCGCGCGGCCGATAGCGTCATCGGGTCCATAATTGAAGTGCAATTTTCGCTGGCTGGTGCATGTCGGCGATAAGCCGATATCGGCGATGGATGACAAGAATGAAAATCGCGCAAATTAAAGCGATAATGCCGCTCGTCCACCACACCATACGCTCTTCCTGATATCAATTTATCTCCCTTGGAAATTCCGCATTTGCATACGAAGTGCAGGCTGAACGCAAATGCAAATTGCGTTCAATCATGCACGAGATGCGCTGCGCTGGCTCGGCAAAAAAATTACAAACCATTAATTATTTTATTTCCGTGCTCATGATCATGTGCATGTTCAACACTTCTATTATATTTATGTATGCTTGTAGCGGAATTCAAATTCATTAAGTATGCATTTATTAATTATTCCGTGTTCAACACTTGACGTCTATCAGACTATACATTAATTATTCAAATATGTAATTAACAATAGCGTTAAAATGCAGTTTACATCTACTTTTGTTTCTCTCACGTGGTATTATTATATTTAAAAATGCAGGAAGTAAGAGAAGACGTAGGATAAACAGGTGGGTGGAAGATTTATTCATCTACCAAAAGTACTTACGTTTTAATTACGATACAACGCCTTGACGCGCAGATACTGCTGATAATCGAATGCGAAAACAAAGCACATGAATACCGAAAATTGTAACAATCTTAACAATCGTCCTGTCAGTGAATGAAACGTACATGGAATTTCGGCAACGATGAGTGGGCAACGCGGCTCTTGTACGTCTAGACTACAGACAGTCTAGAAACTCTACTTCAGGAGTCGATGCACAGCGTGCACTCCACTTGATCACAAATTAATTAATTACCGGATCGTTAGACTCGGCGACGAAGACGGCGTATGACGGGCGGCATGAACAGGTGGCGGCGGCTGCGACGACTCGACGTGTGCGCCGCTCCGAGCAGCACTATTTAATATCGCACTTCGCTCCTTCCTGCCGACCGCTTCAGTTGATATGGGCAACGAAGTCGTCACGAACGCTGCCGCCACCAACGCCGCTGCCGCTGCCGCTGCCGCCGCCAAAGCCGTCTCTCTATGCATCGACCCTTCATACATGTTTCACGCATCCTCCGCATGCCGGAGAATTCTAGCCTCGTTTATCAACTAAACGCAGAGCTTATAACCGCCATGTATTGCACTATCTGCCGCCTCCTAGTCAATAAACAGAACATAAACATTTATTCTATTACATTCGGATAATTTACATAAATTATTACATTAATATTTAATTGAATGTTGTATTGATTAATAACTACTTAGTTGTTTGCTTATTAAATTACTAACTTAATATTATTAATTAACCACTAATTAAAACTTAAAAATAAAACTTAAATTCAAACGGTTGCATTTTAAATCATCTTATGTAAGACAAAGTTTACATTAGGCAACTACATATACTGATACAGTGCACACGTTGTAGGTTAACCTTTACTGTGTAGATGGCGCATACAGTTTTAAATAGATTTTAATCTGTATTTATTAATTTTCTAAATGTTTAAAGGTTTAAAAGTGTAAAATGCATAAATAGTTATATATATTAACACAATGACATACAGATAGTCGTTAAGGAAACATTTGTGCTATTGCAACAAAATGAAAATAACATTACTATAGTAAATATGTACAAACATAGTTTGAAATCTCTTTTTATTTCTGAATATTTCTTGTTTTATACATACAAATATAGCTTAATACCTTTTTTACCTGTGATTGAGGCTAAATTCTCAATACATGTGATGTATTTTGCAAAAAAACATGCATTTTGATATGCATCTCCTTCTTAAACTCTCAATATTATCTTCCTTCCACCCGCAGTGAATGCTGTCCCATAATTATCATTCAAAATATCTACGTCCACGGCGTCAGTCAACAGAGTATGTACATATGTATATAAGAAGCGGCAAAATCCAAGCAAGCACATTCAAACGAACTATTGCAAGGTGCAATTATTTGCAGTAATAGTCAGTGCGACAATCAAAACAATCACGCGAAACTCTACCAAACCATCCGCGGAGTATCGTTTAGGGTTTCACAATCAGTGAAATAGCTGAAATTTCAAGGAAATACGCCAACGTTATTGTCATACTTAAATTATTATTCACGAATTAGTTAAACTAGTTACGTAGAATACATTACACGTAACAAGTGCATATTTAAAAAACAAAATCACATAGCGTAAAGCTCAGTATCAAAAAGTTTCGGTGCGTGTGAGTTGCAATGGAGTACAACTTAACGATGGAACCAGCCAGCATCTTTTACCTTGAACCCGGTAAGAAATATCCTGCTGAATTGCCATCTTTGTGGAAAGTTTTTTACTTGATCGTTTCAAGATCCAAGATCAAAGGACTTGTTTCTAATTGATTCCCCGGGCGCTGTGCTGAGCATCGTCTTCGCCTATTTGCTCTTTGTGACTAAAGTTGGCCCAGCGATGATGCGACATCGCAAGCCCTTTGAGCTCAAGGAGTTTATGATGTTCTACAATGCATTACAAATTGTCTACTGTGGTGCGCTTGTTGTTACTGTAAGTGCCAACTAATATACACATTTCTTACTTATCATTCATGAATTCAATGAATTACATTGCACCAGTTGATCAATATGGTAATGTTGCTAATTTCCTGCGTGATGACAATAATTATAAGATGACTACTAATTGTGCCATTTATTAATGGAAATGTTTATTTTTTGTTGCAGTCGATCGTACCTTTCTCTTGGTTCAGACCAATGTGTGCGACGCTGGATTTTTCTGAACAGACGATGATATATGTACAGTTATCTTATGCCTTCTTTTTGTTGAAAGTTATCGATTTATTAGACACGGTGAGTACAAACACTTTTTGCAAATTGATCTAATATGTACTTTGAAGAACTACCTACTTGTTAGTTATGTAATTGATTTGAACGTCACTTCAAAGGTTTAAAACCAGAAATAAAATAGTATAAAACTGTTTATTGATATAAAATCTATACGAAAATTGACACAAGTTGTGTATAATTACCGTTATGACGTTGTGTATGTACTTTATGTGCGCAGCAAAAGTAGGCAAGTGTTCCTAATTTGCGCATCTTGTTTCTTTGCGTAGAAATCTTCATGTCATTGCGCATTGTGCGTTGACAGTGAAAGATTTTGTTGCATCTAGTTATGCATGCAATTGACCTTAAATTTTCATGATTTGTCAATAATATATTGCCTAATTTCACAGGTTATCTTCGTGCTGAGAAAGAAAGACAACCAAATATCCTTTCTCCATATTTTTCATCATACCTACGTGGTTATATTAGCATACATGCATACAAAATACTTGGCGGGGTCGCAAATCCCTCTGCTTACGTTCTGTAATGGTCTAGTTCAGGGATGAGCAACCCGCGGCCCGCGGGCCGCATGCGGCCCGCTTGATAGGTTTATGCGGCCCGCCAAGCATTTATTGTGACGAGTTATTCATTTTTTACTTTTTTAAACATGCAATAAGAGCTAATGGTTATTATAAATAAAATTTTGTAAATTATCACATTATGTGCGGCCCGCCAAACATTTTGAAACTTTTAGTGGCCCGTTGACTAAAAAGGTTGCTCACTCCTGGTCTAGTTCATGTGTTGATGTATTATTACTATCTTAAAACATCAATTATCAAGAAAGCATTGTGGTGGAAGAAATACCTCACGTCAATTCAATTGGTAATTGTTTATATGTTTATATACTTACTTAATATTTTAATTTACGCAATTAAAATAATTGATAATCATTTATATTGCAGGTTCAATTAGCAATTATGGTTACATTGATGATACCAACTATAGCGAGTTCCAGCTGCCAATTTCCAAAACTCCCAGTGGTTTATATTATGCTCGTTCCAACACTGGTCTTGATTTTAGAATTTGCTAAATTCTACTTGAAATCATACATGTCTAGACCGAAAGAACAAAAAAACATAGATTAGAATAACTAGTAAGTAAATAGCAATAATTGTCTATCTTGTGAATGAATTGATTCCAGGTACATTGTAAAGTTTTTTTTTAATATTCATTAAAATATAGGTAATTATGTATTTTACACGCTTACGTTTTTTGTAATAAACTAGTTTGGTTGGTTATTCTTATCAAACAACATTGTTTTGTCATTTTCACACATTTTTTGCCAATGACAGCAAATGGGAAAAATTCTAAACAAACTTTTGTCAATTTACAAAATTCACAAATACACGTGAATAATTCAAAACTCTAGGCCAAGCCATTGTTTTATTTTAATATTACATGGTAAGTGGTAATTATATTAATCAACTCAATTGTTAGTCGTTTTATAACCAAATACATGTTTCTTTAATGGCTTATACGCGTACATATTTATTTAATTGCACAAGTGTCATGTTTTTAAAGAAAATCTTTTTACTTTCTTATGTTATTTCTGAAATCTTATCAAATCCTATCTTACGTAAAAGAGGCGGGACGATGTGTAATGCTATAGAGAGAGAGGCGGTTCGGCGGTGGCAGGACGACGAAATGGCGGGGGTTTTGCTGCCGCCGCCGAGCAATTTTTCGGCCGCCAGAGGGCCGAAGGGCCGCCGCCGCTAACGCAATCATCATCATGCCGCCCTTATCGGAAACTCGGCGATGCGTTGCGCTAATCATGCTGATGATCGAATAGACGTTCAATCGAAGCATCCAGACGCAATTCAATTGTTAATTGTCCAAAGGTGAAAAGTGCTTAAAACTGTGCCAAAAAGGTGAAAACTGCAGAAACTGTGCGTTGGAAGACTCTGTTCAGACAAACCGTGTGCTAGTGCAACCGGAAGAAAATGCAAAAGCAACTGATGGGTAAGCATTGTTTCATCTTTGAGTAAAACTATTGTTTTGTCACGGTGTTACATTAATAAAGCACCTGTAATGCTTAGGCTAACAATAGTTAAAGGTATTAGATATGAGGCAGCGCGTAAGTCGGACGAATTATTTACGCCCCGCAATAATAAATGCCGTGATACGTATTTGGGGTTCCTTCTAGCTCTAGGGTGCTTTGCCCGTGTCTGATATTAGATGTGGGGTACGAGCCTATATGGAATCAATTAATCACGCTAGAGTTAAGCTCGATAATCCTCTAGCGATCCGATTATTCGCCTCTTTGCCAATATTAGTTAAACGCCAGCAAGACATCAGAAATTTCAATTTTGTGTTTTACTTAAGTACATGTATATACCTACCTAATTTTACACTAAAAACCACACAAATATAAATTTAAATTGTACTTTAAAGTCAATAAAATAATACAATTTACAAATACTATTGGCAAAGCTAAAGAGTCCTAAACATAAATTTCATGGATTATCACCCTTCCGACTAACTCTTTTTGAAATCATCCGGCCACTAAAATTAATCATCAATTACAAGTGCAAGTGGGAGCGCGGTAACTCTTTGGCATAATTTATTTAATATTCCCTTCAGAGTTTAGCGCTCCCTCGACGACGCTACTCAGTGATCCATTCAATTCTTATCAAGCGCATATGATAGCGACACGTATAATCGCTGGATGAAAGCACTGGTCACGTCCTGCGTGCAGAGTTGAACAGGTGCCCTTTGACTTGAAATTTAAATCTAAATCTCATTAAAACAAAGCGCAAAATAATGTTTTGTTGTTTACGTGCATAAATTATGCGTTCTAATGGTTGTTTTCATAGGTGGAAGCACTTTAGCACCGATTTGCGGCATGTGTTGTCGCCCGATCAACGAGCGATTTCTCCTACGCGTTTCCGACATATCTTATCACGAAACCTGCCTGCAATGTTGCGTATGTTGCGACCGATTGATCCAAACCTGCTTCGTTCGAGACTCCAAACTCTACTGTCGCATCGACTACGAAAGGTAAAAACATTATGAATTATTCCTGCTACATTAGATTCTGAAACTTCGAGGAAAACATAATATCATATCCTAAACAGAATGTACGACAAGTTGCCTCCTACTCAAAGCAATTGAAATTCAAATTCCAGTTTCTAAGGAAACATTTGTAGATACATGTGATGCGTCAAGTGGAAAGTACTTGCAACTTTGTTTCATTCTGATTCGAGTCGTTTCCTTTGCCTTTGAAGGGTGAATGAATGTTTTATATACAGATTTGCCAAACGGTAACCAACCTCTTGACTGATTCATCTCTGCCTTGTTCGCTTTAATAAATAGATGCAAAGTTGAATGTTTGTAGTACATACAGATACTTGAATGTAGATATTTTAATATCAGTGCGACACGCTTTTGTATTTTTTTGAAGGAGGCGGCAAATGTTTGCTGCACGTGTCCCGCCAGTGCTCCCTTTTTAATCGGTCGTTTGCTCACTTTTTGATTGTAATATGGTGCGCGTCGTCGAAACAAAGGCACGCAAGTGCAGCAGCGTCAGCAGAGAAGGGTGGTTGACAATATGATGTATCCATTTGACTGCAACTGCATCGAATCATTCGGACGCAATGACACCCAACATTAAACTGCAAACGAGAGGAGCGCCGAGGGTGCGTGCGTGCGGTGACACTTGCTATTGCAATCCTAACTATGCAATGATGCTGCTAACTACGCTGCGGTCCCCGTGTATCTGCAATATTAATATTAATGCATACATGCATCGGTCACCGAATAGGAAATGACATGCATCATTGCATCATTTGGGGGTGCGATTGACCGCACAATTTCAATTACAACAAAACACAAAACTTTTGTATAATATATGCAACCCACATTACTCATAACCTCTTTACATTTCGAAGTTGTACCGCAGTTTCAATTTGTTCAGATTTCGATAAAAATACGATGAAGCCATTGAATACCAATACGTCTCAATCAATGCGGTTTAACGCCTCCTTATAATCCGCTCCCCTTGCGCCTATCAGAAGTTATTTTCCACTTTATTTCTTCCTTTCTTTATTTGTTTTCAAAGTCGATATGTGCGCACACATATGAAACAGCGTGTGCAAACTTAGAAGGAAGACCCCCCGGAGAGCAATTTCAAATTTCGAAGGATTGTGCAAGCGCCCAAAATGTGCGGCACAACAGGCAACCCAGCAGCTCGGCTTTAGTGCGCGCACAAAGCCAGCGCCTCGGTTCTTTCACTGCTTCATCCCCTTTTACGCCGAGGGTCTATGTGTGTTGGACGTAAACACGAGCGCCAATATCACCGAGAAGCATGTTGCTCGTCGGTCGGGTCGTCGTTTTATTTCCGCCACCCCCGCAATATACGCGATCCTGCAACACGCTGTTCTTATTTTCCCTCAGACTCCGACGCACTGCGAGACTCAAAGACCATGAGCATGACTTGATATTTCTTCGCGCAATATGTTCCAACAGCACGTCGCCGTCGCGGTTTATATTATTCCTTGCAAGAAAGCATGCAAAAAATACAAGAACTGCAGCGCTCTGCAAGAATTTAAAGTTTGAGGAATTATTTCAGAATTTACATAAAGAAATGCCTTGGATGCTCCGAGCGAATCACTCCTGAGGAGTTGGTAATGCGTGCCAGTGATAACATTTTCCACCTGCGATGCTTTGTCTGCGTTGTTTGTGGTATTCGGTTGCAAAAAGGCGATTTGTATGTTATCAAACAAGGTCAGTTATTCTGCCGCATCGACTACGAAAAAGAAGTGGAAATGTTACAAGGCTATGGCCATGGTAACTTATTATCACAGTTTTCTGTCCACTTACTAATGAGCTATATTGTAGGTGACTTTCTCTGCGACGATTTAATGCAGTCGAATCGCAACCACGACGGTCGCCGAGGGCCAAAACGCCCACGCACCATACTGACAACCCAGCAAAGACGCGCTTTCAAAGCCTCCTTTGAAGTGAGCCCGAAACCTTGCCGAAAAGTGCGCGAAACTTTAGCAAAAGATACAGGCTTAAGTGTGCGAATTGTGCAAGTAAGAAACGCGTACAACAGCTTCCACCATTATCCTTAATCACTGTCCGTATTGTTTCCTGAAGGTTTGGTTCCAAAATCAACGAGCCAAGATGAAGAAAATGCAGAAGAAAGCACGTCAAGACAACAACAAAACCATCAAAGACAGCGACACCGACGAGAAGAAAGTGAACGTCAAAGAGGAGGAACACAGTGAGTTGATTAGCATTGATTAGCGACTAATTAACAACGGCGTATAATGAACGTTTAATGACGAGCATGCGTCAGCAAGCTGAAACAATTAATTGGCGTCTGAATTTCAGGCCCGACGTCGACGCCATTCTTCAACGACAGTTGCAGCGACAATGAAACCACCGGCGACGTGGAGCGGCTGCACCATACCGACTCCAAGCACTTCCTGCAAATTAAGGAAGAAATTGAGAATGACAACCCGTTCTTCAAATGCGGCAACCCGTTGAACCTTCACCGACAATTCACAGGTTTTATCCGGTTTTTGGGGGATTGGTTCGGATGATTGTGCGATTTGGTTGCAGGAATGCCTACGAGCAACAAAAACGACGACAATTACATATCGTACGACCCGGGGGCAGGCGGCATGTTTATGCTGCCGCCGATAATGCAGCAGCATCACCATGGCGGCGCGGGTGGCGGCGGAGCGACTGGGGGCGGTCATGTGCTGAACCCCATTGATCGATTGTACTCCATGCAAAACTCGTATTTTTGTGCCGAAGATGAGAACATTATGGATTGAAAACTGAATCAATCGAGCACTCTTTGCACTCACAAATTGCACTCGCGCACTTGCTAAACAGCTTGTTACTACATGTATATTCTACAGGGTGGATATTTCAGTACATATTGTAATACTTAGCAATATTTGATTTCTACTTATCGTTGTCAATGTTTTCATTCCGTTGGGTGTACATTTTGAATAAAGACTTATTGCTTGCTATTAATAAACACATTTGAAATTTACTTTGAACCTTAATAACCAACGAATTTCTTACCTTATAAAATAGGTAAGTAGGTATAACGTATTAAGTCCCAAGATATCTTATTCTGGAAAGTTTAATTTTGCACCATAGTAATTGCTGGCAGTGCAAGTGCACAAGCATTAAAGTTTCAGAGTGATTCATACATGCAGATAGGTGCACGTCTCAGCGCGGGCTTCACGTGGCAAAATGTCCCCAATATGGTGCGCGCCATGGTTCAAATGGTTAAATATCTTCGTCCTTTCTATATCACGTCTACCCGCCGATATTAAATATGCACACGCACATGCCGAGCAGTTGTTCTGTGTGCTCACGTACACAGGCGGTTAGGTGCGTCTGTGTGGCGGCGAGGGATGCTGAATGGCTGCCAACACCGCCACCGGGGGCCGTAATACACAACTGACGGCATGATTCAACATGTAAATGGCGTGCACGCGTCCGACCAGCCGTCTCGCTTCAGTGCCCCATGTCATCAACGTCAACTCTCCATTGTGTACACTGAATACCTAAAGGAGGCTGTGGGTGGTCCAAGACGTAACCTACGTCAAAAGCAAGAAAAGAATCCGTTTGACGAGCACACAATCTATAATACCCAATATCTAATCAAAAAATGCCGATAATTAATTAGGTACTTAATTCATTGATAGATTGAACAAAAATTGATAATATAATATTTGCAACAGAAACCAAGATATAGAAGAACAAAACAAGATATGAACTTCATGTGTATTTGTCGATGTACTTGAGCAAAACAAATATATTCAGGTGTTATTTCTACATCGCTGCGTGAATAGAGGTGGGCTGGGGGCATGTGGATATGTTTGCGCAATCTTTGATATTAGTTTCGCCTGGCAGAGCGTATTCAGCGAGTAAATAAATACCTGAATGTGATAAACTATAGACTGATACAACACTACACCTGCTCTACGGCCCCATGCACAACTTTTTCAATGCAAGGGTGTAACGTGAATCAATTTAATTAAAGTATTACAGGCTCAAGAGTTGGGCTGTTCATCTATCGACACACAAATTAAAGAATTCGCCTTGTAAAAGAACACCAAACATTGAGGGAATCGTCGTTTGACCAGATGCTCAAATATGTAATGTCAGACTTCTTAACAACCCAATAGTCTTGTAAGTAAATAAGTAAACAAATAAAATCAGTTAATCTCAAGCTATTTGTTATTTAGGGACCATCCGTCCCTAATACAACGATGATTTCTGATAACGGCAATTGTGATAACAACGCCGTCTGGACATTTGCTTTAGCACATTCCCAGCTCTGATGTGTGCATGCATTTATCTAGAATGTCTATGCAGATATCCGTCTTGAGTCCAGAGTGTAGCGTTTTTGGGCGGAAGGTGAATTCCTCGTCGCGCAATCCAGGGGTATTCTTCTTAAAGGCGGCAGCACGGGCACGAGAAGAATGCCCGGATCAGCCGATATTAGATTCCCGGCACATAGCTGCCCAATGCGTCCCTATTTTTCTTCGTCTCGGTACTACCACCACCGAAAACGAGGGCCACACGTGCGCGCACGTTGTTGTACTCCGAATGGCATGCCGGCCACGATCCCTCACTGCGAAAAACGTGCTCTTGCTTCTGCACTTCTTCCCTCTTCACGACAAAAAAACAAAATTCATCTCAGCAAAAAACTGTCACACTTTGCCAAGCTTTTAACACTTTTTGCCATTTCTGTTTCTTATCACCATAACTATAAGCAAAATGCTTACTTATGGATATTTAATTAAAAAATTCATGTCAGTAATAAATTATTGGTGAATATCACAAGTCATGAGTATTAAGCAATAAAACAATCAGCAATGCGATAAACGTGAAGTAGTGACGCAATTTGCGCATTTGCTCTGATGGATGTCTTTGTGAATTGTTTCGGCACCGAAAATATGACATTTATGGTCGAGTGTGCTCGGCGATAAATTCAAATATCATGTGAAATTTCCAATAAAAAATTTGGTTGCCTAGTGGTGGTTTTTTGTACTCGTACTTTGAAGTTGACATGTGTAGATATGTGCATCCAGTGCTGGAACAAACAAAGAGCACCGGATGAAATGAAGGCGCCGTGCTGACGATGTCATAACACTTTATTATCCCTTATAAACAGGTAAAAGTGGTAAAGGCGCTGACACGTCAGGACGCACCGGGTGAGTTCTAGTCTCTGCGTGTGCGCTTTCATATATCCAGCGTTGAAGCTGAAGCTGAAGCGGAATGATGAGGAAAGGTCGCGCATTTCCACCAACAGCGTCGCGACGCCAACCAACATTTACTTACTTTACGTTCGTGTATATTTTATGTTCTCCGACCGCCTTTATGCATTTTCTACGTTCATCTCTACTTTATACCAAGTGTTATGAAATGAAATGAGTACCTACCTATTATTCAGAAAGATAATGTCGCTTCTGAAACGTTTTTTTGTTGAGTATGAAAACAAATGTCAAATGTTATCAATATGCAGTTAGCTGGAAGTGCACACAGCAATCCGAAATTAATAAATACCGCGATGCATTAGTTGCGGTCGGAGTGAATGCTGGTCGCGATGGTTTCGCCCGTTTGGTTTGGATGCTTGTTGAACGAGCATTCATGTAACTATCACTGGTTATCGGCATGCAACATGGCAATAAACAGGAAAATTCTGGACCGAACAGCAGTCACAATCGCAATCAGAGCCGCAGTAGCAGTCGCACACAAATGGATAAACTAATGCTCCAGTCCTAACACATGCTGCCGATTGCCAATACAAATAGAAAATATACCAAGCAGGCACAATTTGAATGTGGAACAATATGAAACCTCGTAGATTACTGCGATATTACTAGTTGCATAGTAGCAAAGCGAAATTGTTTTGCAACTTGTAACATGTTGGACTATTTTGTAAATTTGCTTGTTGACAATTGCAGGTGCTCGCCACATGAATTAAACATGGATTTTTACCATTTATTGCGAATAAATTGCAAAATATTGTGTTATATTCTCTCTGAAATGCAATGAAGAAGGCTCGAGAGCAAACAAAAACGAAATAAACAACAAAATAAAAACACATTCAAGCAGACGAACGAGAAGAAGAGGCGCAGGGTAAATACTCATAGCTGCGAATGATACTTGCGCTGTGCTCAAGTGTATACAAGAAGATGGGGAGCAAATCTGGAGAAATGAAAGTTCCAAGCAGCAACGCCAACGCGATGCGGAAAGAAGGAACCAAAGGGTCCTGGATATCAAGTGGTGCGTTTTACTCTTCGTACACCAATCGCTCGTCGCAACATCCAATCCGTGGACCGTGTGTGTTTGCCCTGTGTTTACTTCGACCGCCCCCGGACCCTCAACCAACAGTTCGATCAAACTCTCTGATATGCACTAATTCATCATCAAAGAACGCCACATAGCAAATTCACAATATTTATTGCTTTCTCCTTAAAGTCCTATAACAAACATCAATATAAATATTCACAATAATATTGAAAATGTTTCAAAAGTTGGTTTAAAGTATCGCTCAGTATACTTGCTGCCCCTCGCCCTCAACTCAACTCGACTCGACTCAACGTCCTCGTCCTCGTTGCTCTCTGCTCCTTGCTCTCGTTTACCCCACCGCAGTAGTTTAATATCTGACTGGGGTGTAGTCATCTATCAGATCCTAACAGACAAGAGTTTTATTAAAAGTCGGAGCGAGAGCGAGCTTCGACGGTGGCGGAGGCGGCTGTGGAGTGAACGGTGAGCGTGCCCACCCAGGCAGAGGCGCAGCATTTCGTCTCGTCTGCCGTTCTAGCGAGATGGAAACCCATAGATTCTCGACGCAAAGGGAACGCGAAGCGCCTTCTTTATATCACTTGCCAAGACGAACGAACGAACGGGCGTTCAGACAAAGACGTGCACAAAGACAAGTCGAAAGGTTGGCGCTTCTTGACGAACAAGCGACCGTTCGAGCAACAAAAGTTTTCCCTTGTTTACTACAATGAATGCAATTGGAAAACTGCAATGCGAGCGAAACTAGATTGGCAGTAAATATAATTTAAGAAGGAGTAGGTACGAATGTTCACATCGAAGTTCGAAGGTAATAAATGAAGCAGACGTGTGCACGCATTTAACACAAATACATATTAAATGGGTTTCGGGATGTCATTTGCGGGGTTAGAAGGCGGCCGGCACGCGGTTCGCACGCGCCCGGTCATTATTCATAAAAGGCGTGCAAGTTTATAGGGTTTTCCGGGCGTTGTGCGCGCACTTTGTGGATCAGCCGCAGTCGGCATCGTTTGACATTTATAATACGGCTGAGACCGGGACCACCGCGACCACGACTGCCACCGCCACCGCCCAACCGACTGCAGTTAATAGTTTCTTAACTTTATCAACCTTTAGTCAGGGTAGAAGGTTGCCTGTACGCCTAAGAGTTTCAACCTCACAGGTTACCACAAATTTCATTTTCCCAGGATTAATTATTCATTGCTGAAAACGTATCACTAAAGAGACTACTGTTTTATTTCCTGTATGATTAATTAATCACTGCTATTATAGTTATGAATTTAATATCAGTTTGTTTATGTATTCATTGATAGAGAAATGCAATCATAATCCTGTGACTGACTGTGAGTGAGTGAGTATGTTTGCCTAAGTTTTCCGAGTTGGAAAAGTTGCAAGCAAATATCATAGAGTGACGTGATATAAACATATTTCACGCTCCCGTAATCCCGGGATGCGCACCCTGTTGATGCTCGGATTAATATCGCAGCGGCGAATATGTGACGAGCGTGCGTCGAGCGCGTGCATCGCTTTAATATCGCTGGGACCACCCGTTGGTTGACCATCAAAACCCCGGATCGGTGTCAAGCGGGATTACATTTTTGCCTCAATACTAGCGACTATCAAAAACCCAGCCACACCAAAGCGCATTCAAATACCGCCGAACTGAAATAACCGGGAAGAGTTGAAAGTTGAACACGTGTGTGAACGATTTTGTAGCAGTTTATAGCTAAACGCTTCGCTTTGGGAAATAATTAAGGCGCGATGACAACTAGATGGAGATAGGTGTAGGGGTTAAAGACGTGCGTGCGCCCAAGGGAGAAATGTGCGGATTGTTTATTGGCGTGCATACGCATGGCCTGCCATGAATAAATAAAATCCAGCCTTGGTGGATGAATGAGATGAATTGAATCGGGAATGTTTTGGCGTAAGTTGCGCCACGTGCCTGGCGCCCGTCCGGGCAGTCATCAGTTAATAACTGAATCGTTCGCTGGATTATTACTGAATAATGCAGTCAACTACGCAGGATAGAATATAAGAAACTGTTTCAACTGAGTACAACAACGTAAAACCTACTCATTTTAGAATCTTCTATGAGAATTTGAAAAATGTCATATTCATTCGTGAGAAGTTCCAACTTCAACATCAGATTTAGAAGTGAGGAGATAACCCTGAAGGCAATTTGTAAATAGTCGTCAGGCCGGCGCAATAAATACATCGATTCAGTGTTTTCTTGGCGACGACACGTGCCGGTGCCACCGGTGGGACCACGCGCCCCATATTGGCCCAAAGGGGGAGCCTCAAAGGTATCAGGCGCTCGCGCTGTCGGGCGATCGCCGATGCGGATATTGGCAATGTCTTCAATAAACCCGCACGTGGTGCGCCCGCGGGGGTCGTGCGTCGGCCAAACACCCTTACGCGCCCATCTCGTCTATCCAAATACCTTCCACGTTTTCGATGACAGATTTATTCAATTCGAACAAATAGTCAAAGCAGCCAGAATCAGCACATTCATTGTAAAATATATAAAAGTTTATGCTAACAAATCATTCACTTCACTATCTTCACGGCTCTTTTCAGCATCGTCACCACTGACGTAAAAGTTCTTATTAAAGTGGCTACCAGAAGAATGGCTTTTCTGGTATGTACCAATGAATTGGAAACTGTTTATGTGGACGCCAGGAAATGGATTGGATGTCTGTGATGTGCAGCTTTTGATCACATTTTTCTTGTCATCTTTGCAAGTGATGGTCACTTCTAGAACATTTGTGTTTCCTTTTGGTGTTGCCTTGTTGATTTCCACCACACTGGAATCCTCTGGGCAAAAAGACTTGTCAAGGCTACCAGGGCAACTCTCACCTTAAATTGTCAAATGCTTAGGATAAGTTACTGTTAATCATGAATGTTTGTCAAGAGTTTTACCAGAAACACCGCAAGCAAATAATGTAGACACAACCAAAACAGAAATTGTCACTTTCATGATTGCAAACTTTAAGCAGACGAACAACAAATAATTCGTAAGTCCACCACACAGGACTTAAATGTCTTCTTGATAAAAGATCACAACAAACATAGAAGGTTATCAGGCGTGAATTCGCCAATGAATGAGTATGTTTATAGGAATTATTAGTATGTTGTTGTTCGAGGAAATAATGTACATTAATATTGCTGATAAGCCGATTCCCACCCAACGTTGACAAGGAGTCATGGCCAAGCTACAAATGTTTTTCAAAGTAAGCAATAAATAAATCATAATATGTACATACATACATATAATCCTACAAATTCTTAGTTTTAATTTTTTCTAGTGAAATCATGTTTTGCCGAAATGACGGCACTAAATAACTAACTACTCATTGATAAATAGCTCGTATTGTGAGAAAAACCACACGATCTCTCTTGTCAATATGGGTAGTCATTGCAGAGCAAGGCATTCAATCTGAAGAGACCTAATTTCCC
The DNA here is from genome assembly GCA_003054995.1 of Aleochara bilineata. Lineage (NCBI taxonomy): Eukaryota > Metazoa > Arthropoda > Insecta > Coleoptera > Staphylinidae > Aleochara > Aleochara bilineata. The sequence continues at coordinate 62,189 of NBZA01007798.1, read as the reverse complement.
TATTAGAACTGCACGCAAGAGCCACTCGACGAGCAAGTCTTGCATGCGATTATTATATTTTCTTAGGCGGGATGCGAACAACTGCTATCATTTCAGACCTCGAGTGCCCGATGCAATGCAATGGCACAGCGTGAACTGTGAACTGTTTTCACTCTTGTGCATCGGTGCGTTATCGAGCAGGCTAATAATACGCTCGTACCTCCGTGGTTTGTGTTGTCGAGGCGCGCACACAATAGGAAATCTCCAGGTTTGTTGCACAACATGCTTCCTCTTTTGTTAGGCTCGCATTTTGCCTCAACCACGCTCCAACTTGTCTCCTAACATTTTCAAAATTCAACAACGCGTACGTTAATTAACAATTAAAATATTGTCATTCGAAGAGTAAAATTGTACATCTGTCACGTATGTACATGATGATTTCGTCGGTTTGAGGTGATATGAGGTTTTCTTGGAATATGATGTGAAATCAACATAGACCAGCACTTTTTTAAATCTGACACACGCGTCAGAGATAACCATTAAGCTTGCGCATACACCTGAGTAACTTTTCCGTTGATGATGATATCAATAACGATTAGCCGGCGACTTGCAAGGGCTTAAGCTTGTCATTCAAACGCGTGCGTCTCCCGCTCTGACTCCACGTGTTATCTATTCATAGTCGCAAGTTTAAAGCGTCATAAGTACGCGATACGCATCATTCCCACGAGATTTATTGCTGCGCTCGATTGTGTCTTATCTACAATACCTCCTCATGTTTTACCATCGATAGCACGAGAGTCAGAACGTGCGCTGCGCTGCTGGCGCAAATGACATTGTACACGAGCGGCCGCTTCTTTCGAATTTTACTTTTAATTAAGTTGTGTCATTAATCAGAGACACGCGGCGCGCGCTCCAGACGCAACAGAAGTCGGAAGCGAACTTTTACACAGCCACTCACTCACTCACCCATTCACAGAATTAGCCAAACGGAAAGAATGGAACTGTGAGGTAACAAGTGCGCAAAGACGCAATAAATTTGTTAGCTTTGATTGGTGAAAGAGGGTGAAGTGCAAAAAATTATTTGTAATTTACTAAAACAGATTGAAAAATTATATGGGCACTAAACTGGGTGACTGGCTGGATGGATGAACGAGGGCTTTTGCTCTTGCTCTTGTTTTGGACTTGGGGTCGTGATATTATAATGATGATGTCTGGGGGTAAACAAGGTGCAGCTGCAGCGTTTTAGTCACGGCCGCGCTTGCCATTTACGCGCATTACGTGCGTGCAGAGGACACTTTCCTGCGAATTCCCGATTTGTCCCGACTGGGTGCATAATAACCTGTTCGTCATGCATTGATACACCCACCAGGACTCTGTTGTCACGGGCCTGTCCATCCATCATGACCCAACAAGCGCGAATAATCCACTCTCGCCCAGCAAAAATAATAATGAGTTTGGGCGTTTGTCAAGGGTGGTTCTATTCACTTGTCGCACGAATAACTAGATTACTCGCTCCATTTTACAACTTTTACGTAAAACCAATGTTATTGTCCTGGATTACGCAAGTGTCTCATAAAATATAATCAATCTCAGCAAAAAATACAATTGGGGATTGTAGGAAGCCAGAGTTGTAATGTAGACTGCAAAGACCTCGAAACATGTCTGGAACTCCGCACTCAATAGTGTGAACTATGGTCTAACAATGTCGACACAGGTGTTGCTGCAATGTTAGCCCCCTGATGACCGCAAACACTTGTACTCCGCTCGCAATTTCATTCCTACAAGACTATTTCTCTGATAACCTAATGCTATACAAAAAGCAATAATGTACCTACTATAGTCAAACATGGCCTAAAAATGGCACACAATTTATAAATAAACGATATCTCACATTTCTATTTCTTTCTGTTTTGTGATATTGTAATATGTATTTGAATCCTTAAAGCCTTTATAGATCTAAATCTCAACGGAACAAAAAAGCACGACTGCTTTAATATTAAGCAGAGCTTGCAATATCGCTGAATAGCGAAGGTGATAGCACAGAAAGTGCGAGTGGGGTTGGATGTGCAGCGCAGCCGCGAAGGGTCGTGGAAATGCCGCCCCGGAGGAAACCCGCGCGCGCATTTTCCGACGCCGATAAGCCAAAGTAAACCTAAGCGCCGACGCCGATTGGGCACACAGCGAGCGTCGCGACGCTTCGATGCACACATCGGGACAGCGTGTGCACCATCGGAGGGTGGGGCGTCGTCTTCAACCCTGCTTTGATCCGGAGTGTCACCCGACGTGCAACTATAGCTAAGGAAGACACTGTCGTCCACTGACGAACTACGCAAGAGTGACATATTTCGCGAGCGCCACTCGATGGAGTTGCCGAAACTTTCCGCCAAGTTTTTTTCCCGCCAGTGATCGAAGTTTTCGGCAGTTGTTTGTTGTGATTTAGTTTAAGTTTCTAGTGAAGTTTACATTTGAATTCGACAACATGTTGGAGTTTTATCCCAACTTGCAACTGAACAATGTGATGATTCCGGAGAACAATGTACAGTCGGATTGCAATGGACGTATTGGTATGTTGAAGGCTCTTGATGAGTGAAAGTGAACAGAGGCCCAAACAGATCAATCACTATCTATCTATGTTCTTGGGTCACACGCATGAGTGCATGGCTATTCATCCGTGTACATTGCTTGATCCGGATCTAATGCATTTCAAGCATCCCTCAGCCTAAACCAACACCAATCACCTTGAAAATTATTCATTCTAGAGTGAAATTTATTATGCGAAAACCAGAAACCAGAAAACGTTTTCCTTGTTCTTGCGCTAAACAGCACTTCAATTCCACACTCAAGGACCATACACCCACTCTCGCTTGCCGTCGCTTACCGTCGGAATGTCTTCCTTCCAATGCTATCTAATCATGAATTTTCATGACCTCCACCCTGAGTGTGATTAAAAACCTCAATTAATGCTTTTGCATTTTTTACAGATGGCAAACTCATAAAATGCGAGAAGAATTACGAAATGTGCGAAGGCTGCGGACAGAAAATCCACGACCGATATTTAATGCGCGTTGCGGATACGAGTTGGCATGAGCATTGCCTAGCTTGCAGTATTTGTGGCGTCTTATTAAATCATTCCTGCTACACGAGGAATACAAAATTATACTGTAAAGCAGACTACGACAGGTGAGTTCTTCTTAATAATCGTTGCGAATGTATTATACCTACGTTGTGTATGCAAGTGTTGATGTGTAAATATCCATTTTTGTGCACGACTGCTCGTAAAAAGGAATCACTACATCAATCTCAAAGGAAGCGCAGTGAAGCGAATCCAATAAAAATCCTTCTCCTTACTTTGAGAGCCGTTTGAATGCCGTCCTCTTATTGCTTCTCTCCTCCGTTTGCGCTTTGAAATATTTAATCAAAACTTGCACACAACAGAAATAAATACACACTTTGCTAGCGCAAAATTATTAGAATTTTATGTTATTTGTAGAATATTTGGAGTGAAATGTACAAGATGTGGAGATAGAATCCTACCCCATGAAATGGTAATGCGCGCCCAGCAGCACGTGTACCATTTAGCCTGCTTCATATGTGTGGTATGTTGCCAACCACTGCAAAAAGGAGAACAATTCGTCTTGCGTGCTGGACAACTATTCTGCAGGCAGGATTTTGAGAAGGAAATGTATCTCATGCAACAAGCAGTGGGATCAGGGGATGATGATCTTTTGGATGAAAACACAAGACCAAGGGATGGCCGCCGAGGACCAAAGCGTCCTAGAACGATACTCACATCAGCGCAGCGAAGGCAATTCAAAGCGTCTTTTGAAGTGAGTCCGAAACCGTGCCGAAAAGTGCGCGAAGCTCTGGCGAAAGAAACGGGGCTCAGTGTACGAGTGGTCCAAGTCTGGTTCCAGAACCAGCGAGCAAAAATGAAGAAAATCCAACGCAAAGCCAAGCAAGATGATGGCAAATCTTCGAGCGATAAAGACAAAGGTGATTGCAATAAAGATGTGAAGCAAATTAAAGTTGAGTCGCCGGACAGTGAACATGGACATTATGGTTTAGGATTGGGCTGCTTTGAATCTCCCACCCAACCTTTAAACCCTAACATGCCATACTCACCGGACGGTGAGTCTTATAAGAATTGAAAACTTATTACTTATAATAGTTTACGAGTAAATGTTATAGATGTAAGTTTGTTAAATAGATTGGCTTTGTTTTGCAGATGCTTATCCTGCGCATTCGGGTGAAAGTTTCTGCAGTTCGGACATTTCAATGGATGATAGCACAAACTTTGACCATTTGGACGAAGCTACTTCAGATACAATGTCTTTGCAGAATTTGGAGCTACAGAGTGGTCATCAGCATTCACATGATGGTATTTCTGCAGGTGGAGGAATAATAAACCCAATTGATAAGCTATACCTAATGCAAAATTCGTACTTTAATTCGGAGCAATAATGTTGATACCAACATTAAAAGAAGCGAGTGAAACCAGAAATCTAGTCATTTTCTAATCGTATGTGCAAATAGTGATCCACCAAATATAATTAAGTGCTAATACTTAGCCAAAAAACAAACTTGTGTACTTGTATGCATGTATTTGTTAAAACAATTTTACTTTATGTTAATTTATTTATTTGTGATTGTTTGTAAATAGCTGAATAGACATATATCAAGTTGTACATATTCTCTACGAATTTCTTCTTATACTAAAATTAATCTTAAGTAAATTATGTATAAAATTGCAACAATTAAAATTAGTATATATTTGTGATGCATAATTAAATCTTAACCAAAATTATATCTATGTAAATAAATTATATATTATATAAATATTATTTAAATGTAAAAACAAGTAATTTTTACACCTTACATAAAACATATGCAACTAGTATTACTATTTTGGGATATTAGCGTCAAATGATGAGAAAAATAAAGTTCATCTACAATTCTATTTATGAAAACAATGTTTAATTACATAATTAGGCTTTAGTGCCACATGTTACAGTAAACAAATATTAAAAATTAATTGAAGCATTTATTACAGTTTACAAAATATAAATATATAATTCCAGGAGACTTTAACATAAAACTCAAAAGAAAAAGTAACTTAAAGTTCTGATAAATTATATTAGGTTGGGATTCAGTTTATCTTGTTGGTACAGCGCTTTCTTTTCTTGCTGCATCCTGCAACAATTGAGTATCCACTTCATCTGCTGGAAGCTGTACATATCTTACCACGGAACCTCTTATGAAGCAGTTCTTTACAGACAACTAAAAAGATTTGATTATAATTTAAATGCCTTTCACAGCATAACCAGGAACTTACCATATGAGGATATTTCTCAGTATCTGTGACGCTAATATCTGTGAGCTTAATGTTTAAATACTGATCTACTGAATGGAGCGTTCCACAAATACTACAACAATATATGATCAAATAAGCAATAAAGATAATAATGTAGTAACAAACAATATTTACCTTAAATCGTTTTTGAGTTCAACTACAACATCCTTTCCAACTAGAGATTTGAAGAACGAGTAAAACAACTACAACAAAAGTTTAAATAAACATATTAATATAAAAATTAACATAAGACAATATTTATGGTTAATATGTGGTCTTTAATTTGTCCTAATTAATTATAATCACCATTGTATTGAATTTTCAAGTTATTCACGATGATAAACAAAAAAGTTGGGTTATATCAAGAAGACGAGGGTACCGGTAAGCATAGATGGCGCATGCAGTATTGAGAAGCGTATGTATTATGTAAAGTTTTTGCAAATAACTCAATATTCAATATTGAGGAATATAAGTAACAAAAAACAAACAAAAGTACATGATCTCATATCTATATATTCCACTTGTATTATAAATTTAATAAATCAACTAGTTACGCCATACAACAAAAATTCAATCATAGCTTTCTTCTCGCTTTCATCAAACTGTTTAGCGATGTCAGACTTTTCTTCCGCAGTTGTGCCCTTCAACACTTCTTTGATAGTATCTACATTAATCTGCAAAGGCCTACTACACATATCATTTAAACATATGTCATAATACAGATGAATCTTATGATGAAATGTAACATAAGCAAAGCAAGTTACAGGTTTGTGATTAGGTTTCATTGTATAATGACCGCTAGCAAATGCTTGGACAGACTCTCCTAATTGAAAACGCACCACGTTTTTCTCTTGGTCAAGGATGTATGTGTGACCATCCCAGGAACAAGCTACCAAATCCTCAGCACCATTATTAGTAACGTCCAGCTTTGACAATGCAAAGATTTGATGGTCAACCGCAATCGCCCTGAAAACGTAATACAATGATCAATAAACAATGCCTTTGTTAAATTTTGTATCTAAGTATTAAATACCATAGAATTATTTCCTCTTGAACCAACATTATCGTTCCATCAAGTGTAGCCACAGCGTACGGAGCAGCTCTTGTCTTATTCGTAACGCCATCATCATCTTCGACTTCATCACTGTGGTGAACTCTAAGATCACCCACAATTTCAGTGGAAATATTCTGATTACGCATGCGAGACAATCCAAGAAATTGGTAATCTATCGACGATCCAGTAAGATATTCACTAATAGAACTACTGGAATCGCTCAATTCTACATTATTTGGATCATTTTGGAATCGAATTCGCATGAATGTGCCGCCTGGTTGTGCAATCAGCAAAGTGGGCTTTCGTTCAGCATCGTGATGTAATGTTACTGAGCCGATTTGCTTAGCACACTCCCATTTATTTAAACCTATTAATTTACTACTTTGCGACACGTCTCTTATCTCATGGTTTTGAGTTGTTGTTAGATTGGAAGTTGATGGTGCTTTTAGTGAATCAAACCATCTGTAAGAACGTACGACCCGGTCAGTAAGACCTATTACCATTTCTATACACCCATCATCATCAATGTCATCTAATAAAATATACTGCAAAAGAAACGCAATGACAATATATGTACAAAAAGGAATTATGTACACTCTTAAAAATAAGAAAGTTTACCTTTGCATTAGCAGGAATTCGTTGCGCATGTAACTGAACCAATACAGAAGATTTAGTCTCGGAAGCACTGTTCCCTTGTGAAGAATCTGTACTGGGAACTTCACTCTCGCCACTTAGAATCTGTCCGTCCACCACATCGGCAGATTCACCATTTGATACTACTTGCTGTGCTTTATTTTCGTTTACTTCATCGCTGTTTACTTCAGGAGTTCCATAAATATAGCACCAACCACCACCAGTAACAATCACTAAACAATTTTTGTTGATATTAAAAATATCGCCCACTGCTATACATGAAATAAATCCTAAATTGTTTATTGTGTGCCATTTGTCAGTCCCCTAAAATGTAATTTTATTAATGTATATACATTTCAGATATAGTGCATAGACTTGCTTTAAAAATAGCCACATCACCCTTGTCATTTCCCACAATCAGTTCATGGTCACCATCATTATCAACATCTGCCAACGTAATTGCATTTCTGAGTACGTTACCAGAGAACTCAAATTCTAAGTGTTTTACTAATGAAATGGAACGCATCTTGAAGGACTTACTGTTATGATTTCGCGACGCAATTTAAAGGTACTCTTGTATCAGGCAGAAAAGACTTCAGAAACTGCCAACGTGATGGCGGCCAGACTATTAGTGATGCTTTGGCAGTAATGAGACCAATTGAAACCGGCCCAAAATTATTAGAATCCATTGAGTGACCAGTATGGTCACCCTCCACCCAACAATGTCCTTCGGGTACTCGTACTACTTCTCTTTTATAGCCAAGTGTGGCAATCACGTCACCTATAAAATATCAAAATGATAAAATATCACAGCAGTTGAAAGTTATGTGCCTTTGTACCTTGGACTCCAACCACTCTCTTGATAATTTTCTGCTCAGGATCTTTGGGAGAAACAAGTGATATTATATCACCACGTTCAATATTCAGCTGCCGTATTGCCCAACGATTTAAAAACACATAATCGGTAGTATTTTTATCGGGATTTAAGGCAGGCTGCATGGAAATGCCGTCAACGCGAGCTACATAGCCGATAGTGTCCACTAATGCAACACCAATCGGCAAACCAATGACTACACTTTTAATGAACGTGGTGAATATTCTCATTGGAGTGAAAGACGAGGTGGATTGCCGCACTGCCCACTAATCCCTAACTAAAATTTATCTTTTAATTCACACCATTTAACCTAAAACTGATGTAAATGTTGACCAACAGTGAGTGAACACAGGTAAATTTTGAATGACATAACTCAAAATTTATTCAAAAAGTAGTGGTAGAGTTGCAAAGATTGCTAGCAACCGCAAAATTATTCGGCCAAGATACACAAATAGTTTACTATATGATTTAATATGTTAGACAACGTGTGCCGCACGCCACTCGTAGCGCTGTCGTTATGATACTATAGAATCTAAAGAAAGTTTATCTCAGTGGCCTACGTGACTTTTCGTTTCAACTTTAAAAGCTTTTTTTATTAAGTGCTAATTACAAATAACTTTTATAAGAACTTAGAAATTACAATTCTGTTGCAATAAATTTTCCCTTTGACCTAATTACTTCACGCATTGAGTTAAGTAGATCTCCAGATTCTTCAACATTTGGTAGCGCATTTTCTAGTTTATCCACATGATTAACAAACGGTAGAACCTTGTTATAATCCTCAATTTCCTTCTTGAGCAAAGACATAAAAGCTCTTTGCTACAAAGTTTACTTTCAATAAAATTAAACAATTATACTTATTTGCACGTACCTGAAAGATCTTTTGTTTCGCAGACATAACATTTTCTCTCATTTCTGATTGCTCTGCCTTTGAAGGTTCCATTAAATGTTCACAGTTAGAAATAATCGTATACATTTCCATTTTTTTCTGTAATCAAACAAAACTATTATTTTATTGTACTATTGTATGATACCACAGTATACTAACCAACACTTCGTCAAACACTTCATTGTAAGTTTCAATGTAAATTTGTTTAGATTTTTCGACGTCTTCAATTGTAACATTCACTTCCTCTGAAAATTTTTCAAAATCTTCTAGAAGCTGTGCGAAAGCTATATCTAGTGTTTTATGGCAATATCTGTTCACTAAAACGTAAAATACGTTTGAAATAATATTTAGAGTTCCATTAGAATACTAAACTTACCCTTTTTAATAAGATTTATTGGTAATATTTTGCCAAAATAAAAGGACTGTAGTTCCATTTGTGCTAATTTTTCAGAATCCATCTTGCAAAACGCAATAATAAACTATAATAATGCAACACAAATCTGTTTGGTTTTATAACCTATTAAACGTAACCGTTAAATTAAACTTAATGTACCTTAGACATGTCAAATCAGTTGCCTATAATAAGTATTTTAAAATTTAAAACTTTAAAATTATGCATATTTAAGTAGAGGAATATGCATTTACCTTAAATACAGTACGTTATAGAATATAGATTACGAAAACATAGAAAATTTAGGTCGTAACAAAACAAAACGGAACATTTTTGCTTTATTGCGCTATAGTATTAGCACCAAAAAACAAGTTGCTTCTTATGACGTTCAATAAATACCGTAAATTATTATCACCTAGTGATAGAAATACCATAAATATCATTATCATCAATATTATCGATTACTTAAGAAATCACTTATCAATGACATGAAGTATGTACCGACTGAAACAGATGGATTTGCAAATGCAACTGATAGTATTTAAACTAATTCTGCCATATTGCAGTTCTAATCTCTATAATAACATTGCTGCAATTAAATGTTTGCAACGCACACCATTATGTTAATTAAACAAATAGCATTATCGCGTCTAAACCAGAAACAAAGCCATGAGATTCAATAAGTATTAAGTATAAAGATTTTCCTTATCAGAACATTTTTTATCATAAACTCACTGCAGATCTTGTCGATTGTTTAGTTGGCAAACAGAATTCCGACTGCTAGCAATTTGTATTAGTAATTGAGTAAAATGACACTGTTTATAAATCTTTTGGTTCTCGGTGCGCTAACTGGTGTTGCAGCAATTATTCTTGGCGGTGTGTTAGGCTTTAAAGTATTACCTGAAATGGTAAATGAAAGATTAGAAGACGTAAGTAATCAATTACATCTAATTATAACATGAATTTAATTATAACCCATTCTATCACTTGTAGAATTATCGTTTAGAGTGGTCTGAAACATATCGCAACTGGGAAAAAAATGATGTTGATTTAAAATTTTATTTTTTTGATGTTTTAAATGCTCCTGCTATTATGACTGGAGCTGACCCTATAATAAAAGAAGTTGGTCCTATTGTATATAAGTATGACTAGACTAAATACATTCTGTGATTGCTATTTATAACTTTTTATTATTTAGACAGCAAAGAATAAAAGAAGATGTTCTCTATGATAAAGAAAATGATGTCTTCTCATACAATCAAAGAGTTATAAACACATACGAACCAAACTCTGATATTGATGAAAACAAAGAAATCACAACATTAAATATTATCAAAATGGTAGCTGTAAAACAACCTAAATGAAGATAAATTACAGTTTTTTTTCTTGTTTTAGTTAACACTTTCTATATTAGAAAGATCTTCAATAGGCATTGATAATTTAGATACATTTGAGTTACTATTTAGTGATACACCAAGCAACAGTTTATTTCACAAAGTACCAATCATTAACATTTTAAAACAAGGTACCAAGTTCTTTGACAAAAATCTTGGTGGAGACTTTCAGGCTGCACTTCTTAAGAAATTAGTTATACAATCATTCAAGAACAAGATGCAAGTGCAAGAAGCAGAAGATGGAGGCCACTATGTGTTTTCATTATTTAAACACGTAAGTTTGTAGATTTCAACTACTTATTATATCAAATATTAATAGATGTACGTATGTATATTTTAGAAACTGAATCACATTGAGGATCAGTATCAGATGTATGGTGGAACCAAAGATATATCCAAACAAGGCAAGTTTCAAAAAGTTAATAACCAAGAATTATTAACATATTGGCCCATCAAGTCAGAGAAGAATACTTGCAATCAACTGAGAGGCACAGATCCTCACACGTTTCCTATCAATATAGACGTTGATAAAGAAGTAACCATTTTCAACGCCGATTTGTGTCGATGGTTAGATTACGCGTTTACTGAAGAGCTTGAGATTGATGATATCACTGCCCAGCGCTTGATTTTAAAAAGCGAAAACTTCTTCCCAGGTGAACAAATCTACGACAACCGCTGCTATTGCATTGAAGATGAGAAAGACATTGTCGCTAATACAAAATGCCTACCGCAAGGTTTTCTTAATATAACTTTCTGCCAAGGGTTACCTATAATAGCTTCTCTCCCGCATTTTCTTTACGCTGACTCAGAGTATGCTGAACGTTTCCAATTAACGCCAAGTTTAGATCAACATGTGAGCTTTGTGGAAATACATGCAGTACGTTATTACAATACCAAACCAATTACAAGTACATAAAACATATTAAAATTTTGTTTAGGAAACTGGAACCTTGATTAAATCTGCAAAACGCACCCAATACAATATAAAGCTACGAAGTTTTAAAAACTTTAATAGCAAGACTAAAGAAGTAATATTTCCATTATTCTGGATGGAAGAGGTAAGATGTTTTATAATATACTTTTTACTATATGTATTATACAATTATTCTTACATTTACAGTCAACCAATATGGCACCTCAAGTAAAGGCAACCTTGCAGAATGTATATTTGGATGAATGGGTAATGATAGATATTGTAAGATGGGTATTACTCGGCGTTGGTGCAGCATTACTCTTGACTTGTGTACTTGCCTACGGCCTTAATAAGCTAGCATTAAATAAAAAATCATAATTTTTAAGTGACTTGTCATATCAGCAAGAGAAATAGATACGCAATATCTACGTTTAACAAGCTACTTAATACTTCATACGGTGGATCAATGATAATGTTTATCAGTTTCTATTGAAATTACATATTTGTTCAGTATCTTGAATTCTACTAGTATCAAAGCATATTTTTACAACAATCAAATTTATATTTTAATTGTGTCAAAGTCAATCACCTCATTGAAGCAACCTAAAACTACTTAAAAATGAGTACATAATTTAATACTTTTACACTTAGCAATAAAAAAACATTGATATTGAAATATAAGATTAAATGATAACAAATTACACACTTAATAGAATGTTATACTAAATCCATAGTATCAACTATTATTTATGAATCACTCTACCGAAATTACCAATCAGATATCAGAGTGATATCAAAAAGTCAGAAGCGCTAATATACAATAACGGAATATTTCAGCTATTTTAAGATAACACAAAATGTGACCACTTATACTCGTATAAAAAGATAAAAAATATTAATTAACTTTACTTTAATTTAAAATGAAACTTGAATTGATTGAATTAAACTTATTAAAATGTTAACTAATTAAACTACATAAATCTAATAAAACTCTTATTAAATAAAAACTTTAATAGTTCTTTGATAACAAGTCATAGTAGCTGTGATGCAGCAATACAATTCGCTCATCAATTAGGTATGACATTATCACCTTATAGATTTAGATAAAATCAATTCTTCACCTTTGCACACTGATAAGTCAGATGTCCAATGAGCGACTACAGGTTAACAAGAACAATTGTAAACACAAACAAAACTGAGCGATTTGAACCCGATTTCATTCATTTTAAGTCGGCTGACAACTCGACTACATCAATATCATTAATTGCGCATCCCAATCATCAATTCCACAATAGAAGTGTATGTCAGCTGACTAATAAATACCAAAAAGTAAACTAAAACTAAACAATTCTAAGTGTATGAAAAGGTCGTTACAATGCAAAAGTGCCAATGTTGTTTGCTCATTGGAGCTATACTAGGAGCTATTCTCATCGTTGTAATATCTGTCCTGGGATTCAAAGTTCTGCCCGACATCGTATACGAACAGATTGACGATGTAAGTACATAATAATTAATCTTGTTGTTAATGCTTTACGTTATTGTATAATATGTAGAATGTGAGACTGGACACAGGCACAAAACAATATGAACGCTTTGAAGAGCTGCCATTTGCTCTCAACTTTTCTGTGTATTTCTTCCACGTAACAAACCCTAACGATGTAATGCAAAAAGGCGCTAAACCAATACTTCAAGAAATAGGACCTATAATGTATAGTAAAGCGCATCATAAAGAAAATATTAGATTTGTCGATAATGATAAAAACATTGAGTACGATCAGATCAAGAAGCACGCATTTCTTAAACAGTATTCAGCCTATAGTGAATCAAAAGAAGTTACAATTCTGAACACTCCATTAGTGGTAAGCTGAATAACTTTTAAATTAATGCATACACGTTTTTACTTTGTCTTAAACCTTTTAGGCTGTGTTGCAAATTTTTGAAAAGTTTCAACTTGGATTACTAAACAACATTTTAAAATCGGGATACAAGACTGCGTTTGAATTAACAGAGGACACAGTCTTTCATACAGTGAAAGTTTCTGACTACAGTTTTAATGGCTACAAATTCTGCAACCCTGCCTATATTGGAAAAGAAGCAGACAAAGGCAAACAAGACGCGGCTAAATTTATCTGCGCAGCGGTCAGATTATTAGCCCCCGAAAGCATGGAAATTGAAGCAAGTCGAGTTGTTTCTTTCTCTTTCTTTAAACAGAAAGATTTGCGATCGGATGGCAAATATGTAGTAGATCGCGGTATTGACGATATTAAGAACGTAGGCAATGCACTTCGGTGGCGTGGTAACGAACAAACTCCATTCTGGTTACCGAAAGACGACGGGCATGACTATCATTGCAACGATGTGAGAGGCACAGATACAACTATTTACGGCCCCCACAACGACCAAGACAGCAGGTTTTTTGTTTTTAATACAGATATCTGTAGAACTGTAGAATTGGAATACAATTCTGAAATTGAGTACGAAGGTATTCCTGGGTATAGAAGTACATTGAGAAAGCAGAATATTGATTGGAGTCTCCCAGAAAATGAGTGTTACTGTCTTAAACAAACACGACCTTTAAACTGGAATGGCGCGAAGGAGTTTGAATGCCTCCCAAGTGGCTTTACAGATATGTACAGCTGTTTTAGTATGTACTTTACTTAAGTCTGGTTTGGAACAAATTAATTAATTATTATGTGTTAAAGATGCTCCTATTGTGCTTTCATTGCCACATTTCTTATGGGGCGATAAGACGTACGCGGAGACAGTTGAAGGGCTTGCGGCTAATAAAGAAAAACATCAAATATTTGTTGATATGGAACCCGTAAGTTTTGTTAATGATTGTTTTTGTATTTGGTATTGTATTTAAATATTACGATTTTAGAACACTGGTTCACCATTAAGAGGTCATAAAAGAGTTCAATTTAATTTGATCCTGAGAGAATATATTGGAATTTTAGACGACGCTTCTAATCCAAACTTAAATATCATTCCAGCAATGGTACCAGTGGTATGGATCGATGAGGTAGAGTTGATAATATAACGCGTTATACGATACAGATTAATAACATATTATCTTATCTTATTAATTTAGCATGTTGCAATACCCGGGGATCTTGTGGATTTAATAAAGGAGCAATATCTCACTCCTGTAACAGCAATTGAAATTTGCAAATGGGTCTTCTTGGCAGTAGGAATCGTTATGTTTGTTGGTATGACTGGTGCATGTGTATACAAACGTAAGAAATCTGGACAATACGTATAAAAGTAAACTGCAACATTAATTTAAAAATTTGTTATACATACATGAATAAAAGTTTACGTTTTGGATAAAATTTTGAAACTTTTAGTTATTTATAGCGCACTCTATACTGCACAATTAATAGTTCATCCATAGATGTCGCATCACATCAGAATTGAGGAAACTTTACATGCATAACCTTGACAACTCCATAGGCGCCTTTGTAATTTGCATCGTCGTCCACGAGCACACCAGCCATGTCGAAAAGTCGCATTGCGGCAAGGCCTGCATAACGGTTTTCGCGAGTTTTCGTTGTCTAAATTAGCTAACAGGGCTTTTTGACGAAGAGGAAGCTGTTCGCATATTGCAGCGGCAGAGTGCGAATGCACAGTTAATTCTTGCAAGAATGCCGAATCGGGGTAAGGGCGCGGGTGATGATAGTGTTGATGCTGGCAGCAACGATGTCCTTAGCTCAAAGCCACCCCATTACTTGCACGAGCTTCCAGTCGAAGATGAAGAACGATTGGGAAAACTCTTTACTCGCCTGGACCAGGATGGCGATGGAAAAATCGACATTCATGACTTGTCCAATGCTCTTAAGCAATACGGTGTTCACCATCGATATGCTGAGGTAATATAACCTATAAATTTAGCAAGTAGGGCACATTTTAATTGAGATTGTATCCCAGACTATTCACTGGAATGATCATAGCAGATGATGAAAATAGAATTCTAATTAAAGGAACAGCTCGGTCATTGTTTTATAGATACATATATATATTATATACGTTCATTTTTCTTTACTTCTTATCAGCGAGTAGGAATTTTTAACTCATAGTGTATATGCCACGTATTCTATTGTTACAATAAACATTTTTGGAATTAGTCCAAAGCGAGGTTTGTTCCCACCTAATCTCGAAGCTCAGGAATTATGCATATCTAAACTTCTAAATCATGTGTGAACATACAGCATGTGCCCGGCCTTGATATTGCCCGATAATCTTTGCCATTTCGATGACACGTATTCTAGAATTTGAACTTACTGCAAATTTGTGTTTTAGTGAAAATATTTAGGCTCCCAGGCAGTACCGTAAACAGAGGAAATTTATTGCAAAAATGTAAACATTTAGATACAGAATAAGCATCTTGACTTTATGATACTTGCACACGGAAGTATGAGTCGACCTTGAGTCAAGCTCTTCATGATATCGATTTTCCAACTTGCCGGCCGCTTTTCTAGTAGTTTCTGAGTCGACAAACGAACCGTGTTGTTTCTAGGTCATTTTCCGGTTGTGGAAAGTTGAAAAACAAATTTATTCCAGCCAAATAAAAGTCGCGGCGATAAAATTAAACGCTCGATTGCTTATTAATATCTTAATAATTTCAATAGACCTGTCGCTGCACTGTCTGCACTTCACGTCTGGTTGTAAGTTATCAGTCATTACGTAAGTTGTGATGAAAACTTGTCTACCAATACATTGCACAAGAAGTAAAGCTTCCACCTTCCAATCAGTGTACGACCACAATAATATTATTACTAGAATTATATGCAATTATATCAATAATATATCAATGACCCGACTAATCGCTAATTTCTTATATTCATTTCAGAAATTTCTTCAAGAGTCTGATACGGATAACAGCGGCGACATCTCGCTCGCAGACTTTCTCCACTACGTTCGCGAGCACGAGAAAAAATTACGCTTGCATTTTTCGGATTTGGATAAAAATAAGGACGGTGAGTGTGTAATAATATCTGCACTGCAATGTATGCCAACGCTGGCAAAAGGAGATTTTAATTCAAATGACTCTCGGCATGTGAGTAATTTTGGCCAAGTCTGCATTGCCACACATTTGAAATTCCGCATTAAACCTGCTAAAGCACCTTTTATTGTGTTGTAGGTATGAATTTAAAGGCACCTCTTATCAACAATTTATTGTTGTCTGTTATAAAATCATGTTTAATACATAAAGATTTGCAAATGAACTTCGGCTGCAATAACATGCTGGCTAGACATGCAACAATTTTAAATTGGCAATTTTATTGTTAATGGTTCACGGTTCTAAGAACGTCTTAACACAAATAGTTTTGTTTATGTTATCGATTTGATGAGCGTTGTTTGTGTCTAAAAATATTGACTGGCCAGTCTTGAATATTTAGGTTTTCAGTTTAAGGTTGGCATATGTACATTCACTTCAAATGGAGACAACTTTTAAAAATGTATTACTTACCTTACACTTGTATTGTAACAAATTAATTGTTATATCAAGAAGCACGCGATTATTGACAACGAATACGTTGCCTTGTCAATTGATTCGTTTCGTGCGTAGTGTTTACTCTAATGAATGTTTAATTGTGTGCGCTCGTGTTGCTAATTAATAGACGATTAGTTCACATGGGTCACAATGCCCTCGCGCAATTAGCCAACACCTGCATATCTGATACAATGCAACGCAACAGCTGAACTGACCAAACAGTGCAACGTTTTTGCGAATAATTGGCTAAGCATCTGATCTGACGTTTTGTCAAGGTGATGCTAAACATACTGTTTATGTCTACGTCATAATCGGGGATTTTTTATTCAAACAAGTCAGTGGAGATTCCGCTTTTTTAATTAAGAGATATACCTTTCTATAATGCTCATATAAATATTGATTGAGTTGAAACTTCTTACAAACAAACGTAATAGACCTATACTGGAATATTATCAAAATATTATATACGAAACTTGAATAAAACGTAAATGGGTGTAAATATTATGGATTTCTTAATTGATTGTCTTGTTAGCGCCCAAATGATAATCATCTACGAAATATATTTGTATTAACTTTTAGTCAAGTTAACACTGATTAGGTACATACTTATAAAATTACATATGTAAACACTTTTGATATTGTTACAGCGTTATGTGTACAATTTTAGTAATTAATTTCATATGTAATTGCAGGTAAAATAGATTTAGACGAACTAATTAAAGCCTTCCAGGAGCTTGGCATACCCTTAGATAGAAAAGAAGCGACGAATTTGTTACAGAGGTACTCAACCAATCCCTATTTAGTACGTTTAAGTTCATTTATTTATCATTTTAATTGCTTTTCATAAATTTTTATATTTGCTCATATTATTCTACTAAAAATTTTAAAATATATCTTATGCTAATCTATATTTATTGTTTTGTTGTAGGATGGATCAAGATGGTAGTTTGAATATTAGCTTCGATGAGTGGCGAGACTTTCTTCTTATGGCTCCCAGTACCGATATTCATCAACTTATATATTACTGGCGCCATTCAACTGTAAGTATTATAATTTTAATAATTATTATTATAGGGACGTCGGAATTAAAGTTACGTTTTGTAATTATCTGATATCTAAAACAGCATTTACATCCGGTTGTTGCAACATAAGATTATGAGTTGAAAAGTATTTGAATCTAATCTATTTAGACTTTACGAGTGTGATTCAATTTGATGACTTAATGTCTGCAAAGTTTATAATAATTGGTCTCGACTTACTGATAATTATTCGCCTATCACTTGCTCAATAACTTGATAAGAACAATTAACTCAGCAAAGCTAATATCTTATGCATCCCATAAAAGCATGATTGTTGTTAGGTTTGCGTTAACAATATCAATTCAAGTAAACATATTTTTGTGTATTACTTTTATTTATTGCTGGAAATCATTATTTTCATTCTGTCATATCACTTAATAATAAATAAGTGAAAAGTAGTTGAACTTTTGATCTTGAATCATCATATCTAATAAAATCTCTAGCGGACACCAATGAAATAATTGTATATATCAAATACGCAGTAAAAATTGTCGAGAAGTTCCAGGTCCAACGGATGTGAACACGGTTTGAAGTGCATATAAATATCTCTGAATATAAATATCTCTTGCTTTTTTTTCGCTTTCAGCCTAATCGTATTTTTTCGGCCAATTCGCAGACAATACATGTTCATATGTATACACATAAATTACATTAAAGTAGTTCTTTTAAAATACGACTGTTTTTTGGATACATAACTAAAATATTATTTTGTCGAAAGCAGTTGGTTGTACGTGGCATTGGACGGTGTTCAAAAATTTAGCATTGTTAGAAAACGAAAGCAATTTTCCTTAAACATTTTCAAACGACTTCCTAGTTGCTGTTTAGCTATGCCTACGTTTTAAATAACGTAAACCAAAAGTATTTGATAAAAACTTATCAACATTACGATAAAGACTAAACATGATAATTCTTTCATAAATAAAATAAGTGAATAAAATTGGTTTATTAGCAACGAAACTGATAACTTTTTCAAAAGGTAATATGACTTTTATCAATGTCATATGCGCATATGCTTAGTATCAAAAGAATGATAGTATGTAGTATGTTGTTTGTTACAACTGCTGATAAACGTAACTAGGATAACCGTTCAATATCTGACTTCACTTTGCTGCAAAGCAGGTCAACGAAGAAACTTAAAATTTAGAACTTTCTTCTAGTCCTTATGCAAGTTTCAACATAAACCTTCACTTACTGAATATTAATATTTGGTAGCCGTATATTTAAATCTAATATTTTTTAACAACTATCATTGTGCAACAATTAGCAGTATCAGATATCCTGTGAATTAGTTTTAATTGCAAACGCAAGTTGTCGTGCATAGAAACGGTGAACGGAGGCTCGACCGATTCCAAAGCTGGCGATTGGCGTTCACCGCGCGCTCATAGAATGCGGGCGAGAGAGTTAAGTAACAATGTAAGTCGGTGACGTCGACGACGAGGACCGGCTGGAACTGGAAGGTCGCACAATCCCACACAATGCAATCGACAATAATTTATAAGTTAATAATGTATTGACGGTGCGTACTTTTCCTCTCGGGACAATAAGATAAACGAATTTAAACACTGCGTATGCTGTAGCGTGCATTATCTGCACACGGTAAACAAGGCATTTAAGTAATAATGGCGGAAAATTTCATTGGTAAATAGCTTTCAAACGTTAATTTGATTTGTAGATGCACAGCGAACTTTGCCAAAAAATCCATCTATTGATGATATGCTTATCGCAGAATATTGATAATTCAAAGAGCATTCGTTAACAGTGGCATGTGGATTGAAACCGCTGAAATCCGCCTTGAGCTCATCTAGCGCGTGCTGAGTCGCTTGCCATTTCATGTCTGGCACGCTAACGCAGCCAGAGAAAAGTTATCGACGATGAGTCGGTGACTCGGAGTGCGCCTTGATTATGAACGACGACGTCACCGAAATGCCCCACTGCTACGCCATTCATGCATAGAAGCCTGCTTACTTGCGGTTGCCAGCTGTATGTCTAGAACGCTCCTTCGGTGGTTATTCACAGTCGCTTCCTTTACCTGCCTCGGAGCGCTTGTGTCCTCTGAAAGCAAAATTAGCCTATCTAGTGCGTGTGTGTGCACCTACAAGCCGGCATTCGAGAACTCTAGAGCTTTCTTGTGCAGTTCGCGGCAAAGTTCACTGTTTTATCTAATTTTATTTGGGACTTAGTGTCCATTTTAAATCTTCAACGGTGGCGAAGCGAGTTGTATTGGCCAGCATGTACGAGCAGGAGGCGGCACTCAATCCGATTCCGGATGCGCTCGAGGATTTTATCTTTATCTTCCGGCAACTGATTACAGCGGTAATTATGACTCACTGTAATTCACAAATATTTTTTAAGGAATGCGTCTGAATTAGGTCATAGAAAGCGTGGAATTTCCTAGTTTCAGAATGCGCGCGTAATTCTAGCGTGGTGCGCTTGAGTAAGCGTCAAGCATTTACCATTCACTTAGGGGCCGTTCATAAACTACGTTCGCACTCAGGGGGGAGGGGGGGGTCTTGTTGAGTGTGACACGTTGTGACAAAGGGGCACGGGGGGGTCTATGGCAACGTGACGTTCGCCGTTTATTAAAACATTTTCAATTTATAAAAACTAAATAGTTATTTAAATTTTCAAAATGAGTGTACTTTTAATTGAAATTTTTCATATTAAGGGGGGGGGGGTCCTAGTTTTTGTGAGGTAATATTTTAGGGGGGTCACAGAAAACGTGACGCAGCGTGACAATGGGGGGGGAGGGGGTCCAAAAACGCTGATTTTAGCGTGACGTAGTTTATGAACGGCCCCTTAAGTCATGTTACTTTTTAAAGTGCATTGTTCGGAGATGCTGGCGAAAGTATTCATGCAGGCAGCAAGATTTTAATCGGAATACCTGCTTCATGCAAGTTCCAAACAACCTTGGAAGAAATTGGCATTCCTTTCTTTCACATATGTGCGTTTTTGTGTGCGCTCGAGGCGCTTAGCAACAGCACATGTCTCTTTTCGGCGTGCATTTCAATGCAATGTTATATGATTCATGCAGATTACAAAAGTACATATTGTATGTACTATTAAACTTACACATACATACGTCATAGAACTTTAGATGAGTTTGAGTTCAGCATTGGTAGTGAATAATTTAGCATAATAATGGATTTTTATAAAGCAACATATGATTTGCGAAACATGAGTCTCGTGTAGGCACGTGCTAAGAAAATTCAGTCCAACTTTTATATAATCACAGAGGCTGCCAAAATTAGTAGACTCAAACACGCAATAGTTAGCCTCTTCTCTGTTTTGTGGGTTTCATTGTCAATGTCACACATAGTCCAATTATAGTATCCTGTTTGCATTACCAAAGATGGGATGAAGGAAGGAGAATGATAAGCGGATTGCAACACGTGTACCACGTGTAAATATACCTGAAGCCATTGAACGTCTCCATAATTTTTTTCTCCGTGATAAAATTAACACTGTACGTCACAATACATAGTTTAAATCAATAACGACTCTATTGCGTCAATTTATTTACGACAATGTGGAGTACAATAAACATTACTTTAATCGCTATGCTTTGTTACTCACAGGGAGAGAGCTTTGCAGTTATAATTATAAATGATGTTTAAGATAAACATAAACAAATTAATTGATGATTGATTGAGTCTCTAGACATGCATGAATAATTATTCTTTTAGTTTACAAAACGTTGCACCACTGACAAATTTGACAAATTGAATGAATTATACGCTACGTAAACAATTTAATTGTTTCATTGAACCACGGCGCGTTTTATATTAGCTGTAGCATAATCACAAAGCATGCTGAATTTGAGGAATGATTTATCCTTGGTACAGATAATTGACTTATATATATGTTCTAGGATTCAGAAAGAAAGTTTACAACAATATTATCAAATTATAAACATTTAAATCGGGGTCATTGCTTGTCGTGTGTAATAGCTAACTGAAGTATATTGACATAATCAATGTCATAGCGTGTCACATAATTTTTAGAATGAAGAATGGTCATTTTGAATGGAGTAATAAATTTACCTCAATGAGTAATCGAAATAATTTAGATGATGGCTCTCTGGGGCTGCCCGATTCACACGAAATATCTCCATTGGACAGTAGACCTAAAAAAGTTCAATATTGTGATTATGAAGCCTCTGAAGATATGCTTACTTATTCTTTAATTTTCAGTATTTGGACATTGGGGAGGATATGAACGTTCCTGATGACTTCACTCAGAAGGAAATGCAGACCGGTATGTGGTGGAGACACTTAGCAGCTGGTGGCATTGCTGGAGCAGTCTCTCGAACTTGCACTGCACCTCTAGATAGGCTGAAAGTGTTTTTACAAGTTAGTTACAGAAAATACACACTTTAACAATGGGGCTGACTGATGTTTTGATATATTTTTAGGTACAACATAAAAAGCAGACGATAAAGACATGTTTTGAGAATATGCTGAAAGAAGGTGGTATACAAGGACTATGGCGAGGCAATGGGATAAATGTGCTAAAGATTGCACCAGAGTCTGCGATAAAATTTGCTGCATATGAACAAGTCAAACGATCTATTAAGGGCGACTCCAAACAAGCACTCACAATATACGAGAGATTTTTTGCCGGCGCTATGGCCGGTGGTATTAGTCAAACAGCTATCTATCCCTTGGAAGTATTGAAGACTAGACTTGCGCTCCGTAAGACTGGTCAATTCAAAGGCATCCTTGATGCTGCACTGAAGATATATAGCAAAGAAGGGCTAGTGAGTTTTTACCGCGGATATATACCGAATATTCTTGGTATAGTTCCCTACGCTGGTATTGATTTGGCTGTGTATGAGACACTTAAGAAGAAATATTTGCAAATGCATTGCCCCAATGAGCAACCTAGCTTTTACTTACTTTTGGCGTGCGGTAGCGCTTCCAGTACGTTAGGACAGATGTGTTCTTATCCATTAGCGTTAGTACGAACCAGATTGCAAGCCCAAGGTAAAAAATACTCTTATAAAAGAGTTTGCTTCATGTTCATTAATTCTTTTCTTTTTTTACAGCAATTTTGGACGTGCCAGTAGATAGAACATCCAATTCCATGTCGGGAGTCTTCAAAAACATCTTACGGACAGAAGGCTTTGCAGGACTGTACAGAGGTATCACACCAAACTTCATTAAAGTCTTGCCAGCAGTTAGCATAAGTTACGTCGTGTATGAATATACGAGTCGTATATTGGGAGTAAACATGACATGATGCTGGAGCATTGTAGGACGAATAATTGTTATCTCTGTAAATGAAATCTGCTACTTCACTCCCATGACATCAACTGCACCTAAATTTACTCCAAGTACTGTCGTCGTTGACGAGACATGTCTAGTACACCGACCTGAGACCATTATACCAGGAACAGAACCCATGCTTGGGCACTTTGTGATACCCTCTTCGAGGAACGCAAGTTGGGTGCGTTTGAGCTGCAGCACCAGCGGCACGCAGCCGATCGGGTCAGTAGCTGATCGGCTTGTGCCAGTTGCGTTCTGCAAGCTTGTTGAGCGAACATGGGACACTTTCCTTCATCTCTTCTATTACGTCTTACTCTTGGTGGCAATTTTTCAAAAGCACTATGACTATTACTCGCTTACAATTGGTGTGAAACGATCGATTAATTGCATTTGCTAGGTTAATTCATATTGAAGTTACTCATTTTTTAAAATTATCATTACCTCGCTGATATTGAGGCCCATTTCATCATATACTCGACAACATCTAGGCAATTTATTTATTTTTAAGTTATTATAATTATATAACATTGAATATACCAATATCAATTCAAATCTGAAATGAAATTGAAGAGCATTTCTTTGAACAATCAGACAGTTGCTAGAAGCAAACAACCATGTAGATCTTAAACTTTCCATAATTGTTAGTAAATGATCAAATCTGTTGTAAACTTTTCCAATTTAAACTCAGTCTTAAATACAATAAGCTCTTAAATGATTAAACTACCAAGTAGTTGATTGATTGAAATAATATTTTAGAAAAGTGAACAGCAAATATTGTTAATATCATGAGTGCTTGAAGTATATCAAAATGACTAAAATGATCGAGAACTGAGAACTTAATAGAAGCAGCGTTGTGGCGCCAAAGAAAAATTCTGCTATATTAGTTTATACATTTCTTTTGTTGTATTTTTATACGAATTTATCAAATCTGTGCTCTTTGGAGGTGATGATGCCGTCTTAGTAGTTTTTTTACATAGCAGTTATCAAATGGAATACATACGCAAAAGTTTAATGTGATGTACTTAAATAGTAACTTTAAATAATATATCTCAAATGTATTTATTTAAATAGTTATCGTTTGCATGTTTTTCTATTTATTTATTTATTAAGTTTATGACGAATGAATGCTTTGACGATATATTTGCAAAGTTATTTTTTGTGATTAGATAATGGACAGGGTGTTTGAATAAACGGTGAGAATCGTACAATCGATTGGGTAATTAATTAACTATATTTTAATGAAAATTCAAACTGTCAGACTTGAAAAAACTGCATTAAAAATAACTACTCTTATGGTAAAACATTCCAACTAACAAGATCTATTTGGAACTTGTCGAAAATATAATGTTTTACGTTTTATAGTTCAATATTATCTTATTATAACTTGGTTACAATTTGTTGAAACACCATTACAAGAGGGATTCAAAAACTACTAAAATTAAACTTACAACCACCTTTGACGCTGAAATAATAAATGCAGATTGTAAAACCAAGTATCACTTTAACAGCTTAGCAGCAGCTTCATCTAAAATCCAGTAAAGTTTGCCATGTGTCGGGTTCACCATTCCAGCCGGGAGTGGCTCCTTGTCTTTTAAAATTCTCTGAAAATTATAAAATATGTAAAACTAGATTATTAAATTTTATTAATGTTTCACAACTAATATACCTTCACCATTTCCGCCTTTCCTTCGCCAGTCATTGCAAACACGCACGCTTTCGCATTATTGATAACGGGAAATGTGAGGGTAATTCTAGACGGCGGCGGTTTGGGGGAATCAGTTATTGCCGCTACCCATTTAGCCGACTCGTTAAGGAGTCGATGACCAGGAAACAATGAACATGTATGCCCATCTGGGCCCATGCCCAGAAGAAGAAGATCAAACAGTGGCATGGAACAGGCGGAGAAGTACTTCTTTAATTCCAGACTGTACTGCTCTGCCGCTTCATCGGCTATAACAAAACATTATAGGCATATAAACAAATACTGATTAAGTACAAGTACCGGAAACACCCTGTTTAGCAGTGACAAACTGCTCGGGCTTTATTGGCAATTTGCCAGTGAATTCTTTTGTATAAGCTCCAAACGTTGAGTCAGTATCATCGATTGGCACCAGACGTTCATCACAAAAGAAAATTACCCACTTTGTATAATTAATGTCCTTATTTAGAAGTAACGCTTCTGTTAGTAGCTTTATCAATGATCCTCCTAGAAAGTATTACAAATTAGCGTTGTTTAGGTTATATTACTCCTTTTTTGTTTTATGAAGCTAAGTTCTTACCTGATACACCAACAATAAAATGTTCTTTTGATGTTGCTAACTCTGTAAGATCTTTGATTACTTTGCCTAAATCTTCAGCAACGTTCTTGGCAACAATAACATTCTCCATGATTAGTTAACTTTTTATCACTCTATTAAAACCATTAACATTTCACAAGGTTTATTTTCAAAGTCAAGGAAGTCAAAGTTTAAAAAGTTGCCTAACTATCAGTCCAATGTTAAGATATTTAGAAAAGTTTTGAAATGTTTATTTCACGTTGCGTAGAGTATCGTTGGAATGTTTGCAAACTGTTCACATTGACACAATTATATTATAAAACATTCAATTAAATAAACAAAAGTCAATGAATTGCTCTCCTTGTATAGCAAAAAAAATAACATTAATTAAAAGCAATGCTGTATAAAACGCGATAACCTCGTATATTCAAGTCAGTAGTTGTCTTGCTATTCACATTATCATCACAATGTTCTTTCTTCTTTATTGGCAATATATTGCGTTAGGTATTTGCAGTTTTATTTCCCTACGGCTGTTACATTGGTATTTCAATTCAAAATCTATAACTTCTCTGAAGTTAAAACCGACTTCTACTATTTGCAATGAAATAAGAACTACAGATCAAAGTAAGTAATTAACTGTTCTCATAATATATTAAGGTTAATTATGTGGTTTCTAATCAGTTGCAGAAATAAAAGAGATAGAAGACGTTTCTCAGAACGAAGACGAAGACGAATGGATCCCAAGTCTAGAAAATGTCACTCACGTTCCATTTATCTTCGATGAAATTTCAACGAAACAGTCACTAGAACGTTCGCAAAGTTTTTATGAATTAATGAATAAACGGCGCACTGTGCGGCATTTTTCTGCACGTGAGGTACCGGTGGAGATCTTGCATAATTGCATTCACACTGCAGGTTAAGCCATGATCAATACTCTCATTTAGAAGCATTAATTTGACCAATATTCTCGCAGCGCTCTTATTGAGTAGCGGCCTACATAAATCTTTCACGTGTTTTAGGCACGAGTCCCAGCGGAGCGCACACCGAACCGTGGACGTTCGTTTTGGTTAAGAGTCTGGAAATG
This sequence comes from Aleochara bilineata, assembly GCA_003054995.1. NCBI lineage: Eukaryota > Metazoa > Arthropoda > Insecta > Coleoptera > Staphylinidae > Aleochara > Aleochara bilineata. The sequence continues at coordinate 35,515 of NBZA01007798.1, read as the reverse complement.
AAACGCCAAATCCGTGCTATTATTGAAGAAGAGGAGGAAATAAATTACAAGAAGCGAATGGGCAAAGTGTGGACCGGCGATCTGAAACCGCTCCGGACGAACTGGATTAAGCCGTATCTTACGACGGCGCCGTTCTTGATCCTCGTCTTCAAGCAGACTCACAGCTTTCGCGACTTTGACGGCAAGAAGAAGTTGCATTACTATAACGAACAGAGCGTCTGTATTGCCGCTGGTCTACTGATTGGTGCTATTCATGTAAGTCCAAACGTAATTGCGTTACTAATAATGAAAGTTCTGAAACTTTCTCCGCACAAAACACATTGAAACTAAATGGAGAAATTTATTTGACATTTTCTCTGCAATCAGAACGCGGGGTTGGTGTGTTTGACGTCAACACCTTTAAACTGCGGTCCAGCTTTGAGGACCCTGCTTGGACGACCAAGTAATGAGAAATTAGGGCTTCTACTGCCAGTTGGCTATCCTGCTGACGACTGCCAAGTACCTGGCATTAACCGGAAGTGCTTGGAAGACATCATGGTTGAAGTTTGACATGTAGACCGACCGCCTGTATTGATTTATCAGCGTCCTAGTTTTCACCACGTGTGTTGTCTGTTTAAGGAAACAGCGCATCCGGTCAGAGCAATTAAAAACTAAAAAAGCAAATGATAATTTAAGAAACTTGGTTAATTAGTAAGAGCATATAGAACCGTTTTGCGGAGTTTGCACGCGGAATGTTGAATTAATTAAAGTTCCAGTACTTGCAGTGCACTTGCATGATGAGCAAGTAATCAAAATTAATTGCAACGAATTTTACGCCATGTCTTGTTTTATAATGTGTTATGTAATTGAATAAGTACATTTATATCTGCATAAAGCGGTTTTAATGCATTAATTAAATCCACCACTTGCGGTCATTAATTCTCATTATTTACTTCCTAATGCGGTGCAGTTCACTGGCAAGAGTTGTTGCGGCAAATTAGCTTTTCTCTGGATTAAAATCTTTGCAGTTTGGGAGAAAGTTTTCCGTTGCTGAATGCACGTTATCGCGTTTTGTAGTTTGTAACAAATTATCCTCTCTTTTTCAACTAAATCAATACGCATTTAATGCACTCTTATAATAAATCTACATCTTGTATTGTATTTGTAACAATCAGTACTTACTATATAATAATTCTTGCCAAAACTTGAAACATGATAATGATTATATTTTTATGTAAGTATGCTCTTGGAAGGTATCCAATGAAAAAGTGCCGCAGTATAGCAAATATGCATCCAGCAAACTTTCTTTTGTAAAAAATTGTCGCAAGTCCTGAAATGGTTAAGACTAAAACGTCAAAACTTCTCGTTTTATACCAACTAACAACAAACAGAGAAAGCAAGGAAAATGGAAATGAATTCAATTACAGGTTGAGCATAAATTTTGAATGCTTTGTGAATCAGCCAAGCGAACTGTTTATTACAAGTGCATACCTATTTTTAATTTAATAGCTAAACCCATAAAATACATTTAAATTGTTACAAATGTCAGAATTATTATTATACTTACTTACAATAAAATGCTGCGTTGCTACGTTTCTTGAAGAGTACACATGTTGATAAAATAAGTCAATAAGGGAAATATCACAGAAGCGTAGGTTAACTTGTTGAACTAAATTATTATGTTCATTCATATGATATTTTGCCATCTGATGCGGCTCTTTTATTATGACGTCTGTTATTGTTATGATACAGTTGACATAAATGAGAAGAAAAACACGATTAGAACGTTCGACCGCTTGAATTAGGCTGTGAGTTGGGGGCAGCAGGAAACGTGCCTAAGTTGCCGCCAACTGGAGGCATTAAGGCATAATGCGCATATGTGTTTGGAGGCAGCGTCGGCGTGCGGCTGCTGTCAGCGGCAGTAGATTTGCGCCGCGTATACTTTCTGCCGGCCCCGGCACATTGGACCGCCGACCGCCGACGCGGCAGTTGCTCCAGTCCCAACCGACGCCGCATTGCATCGCAACGCGTCGCGAACATAAAACCTTAAATAAACTTGTGCGTGCGCGCTCTTACTGTTTTGCATATGCGACTAATTACTTAATAACACTTCATTAATTACTATACGCAATGTTGGCATACATGATAGGAATTGTTTATGCTAATTAGAGATGTACTTGTTAACCGCGCCGCAGACGCACAAATGTGACACGTGGGTGCAATTAGGGCTGGATTTGCGGTGGCTATGGTAGTGAGTGAGTGAAGGTGCCTCCTCGGAGGACACTCGAAGGCATCCTGGAGGAAGGAGTGCTGCTGGACAAAGAGGACGCTGGAAGAATGGCCTTACTTTTAAATCGCGATTTAGAGAAGGATGCTGTGCCTCCTCTACCGCCGCGATACCGTCTGAGAGATCTCATTATGGGCGATTACGCTTTCAACGACGATGGCGAAAGGTATGTACTTCTTTCTATCTTCATTGGATTGCCAATTCCATTAGCAAAGTGACCTTTGATTAGTGCGCTCAAAACGCAACAAAGTATTGTGCACAGTTGCGCAACAAGAGTTTCCGATAAAACTTTGATCTCAAAGGTATTCCTGTTTGTGATTGCATTTCAGCTTAAATTTTATTTATTTATACATTATCTAACTGTTAATTTACCGAAAAGAAAGTTAATAACACAAACTTTTTTATTTATTATTCTCAGAACATTTGGTTTTCTTTGATTTTCTCTTCAATTTTGACTTTATTTCCGCTCCGCGTACCTGCGTCTGCCTACAGATGTGTTGACATTTGAAGTACGCAGTAAATAAACGTCCTATTAAAATTTCCCGCTTAATTGAACAAATAAAAACGGCGTAAACAACGTTTTACTCGTTATAAAGACGCAGTAATATGATAAGTGACATCAATATCTTGAAATAAATAAATTATTAATAAAACTGCTGCCATCTTAAGAAAGGGTACAATTACTATAAATATTGACTGATAGTAATATTATCAATATTGAAACCTAAGTTTTATACCTTGACAAGGTACTGTATAAACGCCTGCCAGGAATGCCTAGGCTGTCAAGAAGGATTTGCTAAAGTGAAGGTGACTGATGATCAACGTTATCCTTAAGTCAGTCCTGTATTACACTCGTTTATCTCAAGTGATTTCACAAATGCTGGCATAATGTTTGCATATCAATTTTGTAACTTGATACAGCGTCTTAGCCAATTTCTTGGCGCAATTTTCTGGAAGAAAACATAAAGTTATGTACTTTTTCTTTCCTCTATCTTATCAAAAGTTGGAGTGCATATGCTTGGGTATTTTTTACCCTCGAGAATAATAAACTATCCTCGGGTAAATTGGAAAGGTTCATGTATGTATATTTCCATCTATAGAAAGTTACCTTAGAAGCTAGGTAGAAAGAATGAACTTTCTAATAAATTTCCAAAAGTAAAAAACTCACAAGTGCAAGGATCAATTTCTTTTCATGATTTTATTTTAACTTCAACCTAGCGCAGCTCAACAACTGTTTTAACTTTTACAGAAAGTATGAAGAAACTTTTCTACATAGTTTGAAGACGAGTAAAAGTTATAGGCATTAGAATTTAATGAAACGTTCATCACTTAGCGTTTTCCCGGTCAGACTAAAAGCATTTAATTCAATATCATTTGTTTTATCGTATTGTACATTAATAAAGTTACATACCAGTACACCAAAGTGAAATTGATATGACATTTATAATTATGAGTAGAATTACACAAATATGACATTTCACTATACTAATGATATGTTTTGTGGAAAAATATTGATAAATATTTGACATTTAAGGCATGCGCGTCTTGTAATTGACAAACGCCTGTGGAAACTATGCAGGAAATACATGTAACCATGATATCATTCCAGGCCTTGCTTTCACTTCTTTTCCAGCGGCGTTCTTTATTTTATCTCGAAACCAACGCAACGCTCAACCAACTCAGTCAAAATGCTCCTCTATATCTACCTGGCTGTGACAAGCAGGTATTGACTGATTGTGAGAGAGCGTTCCCTATAGGGTGAGGTCAGGCTGATGTAGAGCTAAAAATAACTAAAAATTTAATCCGTTCAAACAAATTTTCTCATACTCCGAGTTATCCTCTGAATCCTGTGAAAGTTTTAATTGAAAATCATTATCAGTTGATATACGATTTCTTATCATTTGTATGCATACTCTGAGTGTAAACACAATCCGCATACTTATTCAAATGCAAAATTCATTTCTGAATGTAATACAACTTCTTTGTGTACATATCCTTTGAGGTGACGTGACATTAACACTTCGGCTCTGCGATAATGAGATCGATAAAGTTTGTGGAAGTTTGAAACACGTGCATTGCACGTTCCAATGGCTCGTTGCTTTGAGAAAAACACGAAAATAAAACTATTAAGAAACCTAATGAAAACAAAAACATGGTGGTTGTTTACTTCCTCTTTTCTTTCTCACCTGCCTGTTGTCTTTAATTATCTTGAAAAATATGTGGTATCGCAACCATATTTTCTAAGTAAGTATAGCTGTAATCCAATTATCTATAAAAGAACTTGAAGAGCATAAATAACAAACTTTTCTTTTACATCTGTGTTCAGTAATAATTTTCAATTAGATGCGACAGTGATCTTGATGATTTTGACTGTCGTAATCAAGGTTGAGTGGGGTGCTCTTGTGTACAAGATGCAAGCTAAGTATCTAATCGCGATTTAAGATTCTTCAACACAAGCCAAAAGTTTTGCATGTTTGATGGGTTGTCAAAAAACTTTTCGCCTAAATTTCATACTTAGGAGCTTGTTTCAGAGGCCATTAGCTATTGACAGAAACCTGACTTTCATTTGCACTCTCATTATAGTATAATTGAAGCAAAAAGTAGTTAAGATGAGAGCAGCTAATGATGGATCAACGTTAATGCAATGCAAATTAAAATCCAGTGCACATGAAGCCCGAAACGAGTTTAATTACACACACTTTTGTTTACTACGCGTTGTTTTCAGTTTGCTTTAGAATAATGCAAAATATGTGAAGCATTTCTGCAAAAACTCATATAAAGCATTGAATAAACGATGAAAAGTAAATGCGCTGCGCAGTTTCCAAGGGAAAAATACTGAAAGGTTTTCAAATGCTGAAATAAAAACGATTGAGACGCACATTTCATATTGATATTTATAAAAATTTCACAGAGTTCAGAAGATGTGAAGCATTTTATATAATATTCTGTTTTATATAAACGTTATTGTTTTGTGGCAGAAAGTCAACACTGAGAAGAATTCAATAAAAAGTCGAATAAATTTGCTATTGATAGCAAATAGTGATTTTCTATATTTAGTCGAAATTATAATAAAATATCCATCGGGTTCACGTGAGTTGGTTAAACATGCTCAAGTGAATGAATCATAATACATTGTATGGAATATTTTTTATCTGCTTATGCATCAAATTCGCCTGTTTATAATATAATGATTCACATTACCTACAATACGTACAATATTACGAGTAGGTAAGTACTTTGAAGTGTTTCACTCTCGCTTTAAAATGACTCCACTACTGAAAAAAAAAAGTTTATATGCACATCCTTCCACCCTTGCCGTGTACATACCTATGTATGTTTTTACTACATCATTGCGAAGTTCATTTACTCACGTTGGCAAAGGCGCGAAACGTTAATAAAAAGCAAACAAGCGCGTGCCGGAAGAGTATTAACGTTAGCTGTGCTGAGCGATAATCTCGAGTAGGAGAAATGTTTCGACTTTATTTCATTTAATTGCCGCTATTCCTGGTGTGTTTTCAGGTGGAAATTGTTTCACTGGCACCTTTGTAATTTAATCCAAATTGAAATGTTCCTACACATGTGACAAAGTAAATTAATGTTTCATTAGTATTTGGTGCAATCATGCAAATTAACATTGAAAATGGTAGTCTATAATTAAAATATACCAGTCAATAACTGCCTGTGCAAATATTATTGACTAATAATCGATATTAAACATTATCAGTGATTTGGAAGTTTTTGATTGTTTTTCCTTATCTTATCTTATCATAATTAATTTTACTGACTTCCTGAACACATCCATCAGATATAAATTCGTGTTATCATTTGAATATCAATGATTAACGACGTGTTCGATTACTAATTGATTTCTTCTTATTTGGGTTGCATGCATAACAAATCAATTCATGAACGATGCAATAGCTGCTGATCGATTCCACAAGAAACTAAGCTTTTAAATGTCATTACATAACTATCTATCACCTATATATACCCACCAAAAAAAGTACAAAACAAAGAAAATGCTTTTAACTTTTTGCAAGAATATTTACTAAATATTACTAAGTATTATTTGCATTTCATTAGATTGTTTAGTCATTAAAATAGCCAAGCAAAAGAACTCTTTTCAGTTGACAGGAGTTCTTGAAAGCAAACACTTTGAAACATCAGCAGAATGTCTTTGATATGCTCTTCTTCTTCCCTTTTAAGAAATGCATTGTAAAAATGTGTACAATGCTTGTATTCGTCAAAAATGTTCTTCAAACGACAGGACACTTGACAACAAATTGCAAATTCTGCAGTTCAAATGTACCAAAATCCAAATTTTAAGTGAAAGTTTTTATTTCTGAGTTTGTAGTCCTTAGTTAATGAGTGATTGCAGAATGTATTCATTACATGATTAATTAATAGCACTTCACGAATGATTAATCTACTTTGCTTAATAATAATTAACCAATCTATTAAGTCAATAATGGCCTGCTAACAAATAAATCAAGTGTGCAATTACCCATTCTGTTAAACAAAAAGCAGCTCAAGTGTTTGCACAAATAGAAAAGTTATTAATAGCTTTGCAAATAAACAGCAAGAAGAAGAAACCTACCTCGGTAATGAAATTCCCATATAACTGTTCTAAAAATAGCAGTGGGACGTTGATAATGCTGTCACAAATGAAAGGAAATAGCCTATTTCTGTGCCACTGGCCGAGTTCGACTATAACTGGAACTTTTGATCTAACACTAGTCATTATACACACCGACCCTCCTAACGGAAGTATTACTGAAACAATTTCTATAAAGCGTAGCAATCACTCAGTTTGTTCCAGTTTTGTTAACAAGTGACCGCCATATTTTAAGACACACCACACACCGACTGAGAATGAGTTCAGGCAACCAAGCAGACACTTGAATCAATGAATAATTGATCATATTGACTTCGCAGATCAGGTATTGATCGATGATGTAATGATTGATTGAATGACCGATATATTTTTAGTCCAAGTACGGCTGAGCTTTTAATTCTCCATCTCTTGAAATTGATAACGCGTTTACTCTCCTGCAGCCACTGATTTAGCAGGAAGATCGATCACTGTCGCTCATTAGCCTGCATGGTTTCAAAGGGGAAATTCTAGTGAAAACTTCAGCAGGTGTATAACCTGCGCTGCGTCGAAATTTGTTCAACTGGCGCTTGCCCTTTGTCACTCACCTCATCTTGACACGCAACATTCCGAGTTAATCAACCTCCTACGTTCCATTACCATTACGCCTTCCAACCTGTCCAGTTATTTCGAAACTGAAAGCAGCATGTAAATTCCTCATGAGAAATTTGCGTGGCTTAATAAATAAAATACCTAGCTAGATACCAGTATTTACAGATCTTATAGCAGCAGCGTAATTTATTCATTTCCAGATTGAAATTGATGGGATGAAATGAAACACACAATGGCAACGCGTGCCCGTCAATGTGAAATGAACGCGGACTTAGTGAAATTCAATATCACTCCAGGCGTAAATCACAAGTAGCATGAATTTTCCGCTTTTTACCTTTGCGGAAAGCATAGAAATTGAAAATGTCTCATTTATTTTATAGCAGTTTGTTGGTTTCCTCCTCAGTCCTATCATCTTTCCTTTGAGTCACCTTCTTCTTGCAATATTTCTTCTCTTCTTGAGTTCAAAAGATTGCCTGCGACAGATTATTATCAGAGATGATAATTGCGTGCTTAGCTCTGCTGGAATAAAAAATCACCTCACGTTCGCGTCATAAATACTACTCAACTCGTCGTTCAGTATTTTTTTCATTTTTCTTATTTATTGCAGGAAATAAATAAACTTAAGACAAGCAAGTCGTGAAATGTGTCAGATGAATAATTACTAAAAATTAACCGTTTCTTTGACCAAATAGCTTTCAGAATTGAATTATTTAGTGATATTATTTCAAACCGCAAATGAAAGCTTTGATAGCATGGTTTTGCTTTTAATGCATTTATGAGAAGATTCTTTCACCAAATGGTACTCAACACAGATTGTTTTTACGCTGCATGCTGGCTTGTAATTGATTTTGCATTAACCATCAGCTGCTTCAACAAATGAATTTGCGAAATAAATGAATGCAAATGCAACGACAACGCACAACATAACAGCACACAATAATAGAAAGTTGAATTGAAAACATGCAGAGAATTGAGCAAAGAAAAAAACTAAACTGAAAACTGAAAAAGTTCACAAAATTAAGTACTCATGTCATGTGTGGAACTTGTTTCACTGCCAGGTACAAATTAATTTGAGCGTGAATAAAAGCGTGAATAAAAATCAATAATTTTAATTAACAAGAGTTATTTCTCGCATAAAAATCGAAAAAAGATGAAAGGGTTATAAAGGGAAAAACGTTGCGGACGTAAATCAAAAATGTGTTTATTACTCAACTAGGATTAGCAACGTGAATCTCACAGATTATGTTTGTAAAATACTCCAGCTACGTGTAGCGTTTAACAATTCCCTGTAATTTTTAAAATAGGTACGTCGTGGTAACTACGACTTAATCTACATAAGCTATGAATCAACAAAGTAATTAAATGTGCAAGCTCTGAACGTGATAGATGCTTGTGCATTTTTATTTTAGATAACAGTTTACTGTAATTTATTTCAAATTAACATTCTATAATACATTGTAGAATAATAGAACTTACATTAATCATTTGTAAGTGTTATTAAATTGACATTAAAAAGTACCTAAGTGTTTTTTAAGTTTTTATCAAACATATTCCTTAAATTATTTAAGCTTTGAACATTCAATTCTTTGGGTAATAAAACATTACTCACAATACTTTATTGCACAATAAACACTGTTATAAAATAGTGAGTCCTATTCTTGGTAAAAAATATAAAAATTAGTTTATTATTCATTGTTTTAGGTAGTTACTGAACTTCTATTCGTAGACAACGCGACACACATTCTCTTGTCCTAATCAATATCCATCATAAATTAGAACGAATAATAAAAGAAAATAATATTCCCTAAAGATATACCATTACTATACGTTCACAAAGATAATACCTGTTGAAATATAAATACATACAAACGCTCTTCACTATCATCATTAAATTACTCTATTTTTAGGTGATTGACTGTAAGACCATTCATTAATTATACAAATTTTATTATGCAGTGTCAATGAATTACTTTACTTAATGCAATTAATTGAGAATTTAAATTGGAAAATATACAATTTATTAATATTCCAGGCAGAGGGCGCATGATGTACAGTTTGACAGCTAAAATGTCAAGCAGTGCTGTCAGATAACAGAAACAATATTAACTGATAGGATATAGTTGATTGTTTTGCTTGGAATAGATTTCAGTCAAAGTAGTAAATCCTGTAAAACGCATTTCAGCAGGCGTAAATCTACATTGTCTTGAGTTAATTAGTATGCTTTTAATCACACGTGTAATCACTCTCTGAATGAAATCGTGTTCGGATTCTGATTCGAAAAGTAAACGTGGAGTGCTTCCAGTCTTTGGCAATTTAGTGTTTTCTTGACAAAGACTTCGTGAACTGGGAATCGCAGTGCAAGTGCAATTTGTCTTCGTAAAAGTAGCTATTAGTGTAATCGCTTGAGTAATTGTGCGCCAACGACTTTCAAGAACTACAATTTGGTAGCTGGCTGACCGTTTTATTTCCCTTAGATATCAACAAAGTGAGTAAAAACCAAATACTATCTAAAATTGCCTTTGATATATATTTACATTTGTTTATTAACATATAATTAACCGCCTAATACGTCAATTAGTGATTGCTGTTAGGGTATTAGAGGTCCAATAAGGGTAAATTTACCCGACCTAAATTCATAGTGTATATAGGATTTCATATATTGGTAAAATCTAGGCAACCTTGTCATATATTTGAACAACTATGGAGCACACATTCGGGACAAAGTGGAGTATATACCGAGTGCAGAGAAGTGCTACTTCCAAGCTCCCCACGTATTCTCCCCTTAAAGGTTCAAGTCCTGCTTTCGTGTCTGCTTTTACCACAAATCTTGAAGCGTTGGCTGGTTGCATTTGTTTTATTATCTTGGGGTTTGTCTTCCTTCTACTGCAAGTCGCAGCATGGCTGGAATAAAAAGTACGCACGCGTGCAATTTGGGCTTTCACATCACAAGCCAGAATTGCGGAAAATACCACTTTATGACTGTCATTTGTGAACCGTTTCGTGACAATCAGAGAGAAAATCATGACTTATGACTATTCTTTTATTTGCCTTAAATTACTACATTTATTATTAATTTTACTTGCCGTATAACAAACTTTAATTTGGTTAGAAAAACAAGTCTTTTTTACATGTTTGCATTCAAATTGCAATGCAACATTGACGTCCTAATGCTCTGCAATCAGTAGCTTGGTCGTAACGCGGCATCCTGCCAGGACATTCTGGCAAGCACTCGCCTCCATGCAGTTTGCACCTGTCTTCGTCTAAAATCAGAATAAATCAAATCAGTAATCGATTGGTGGTGGCACTACTAGACTGCATTAGTAATACGATCGTGGGAGAAAACAGTGAAACACTTACGTTCATTGCAACAGACATCATTCCTGCCACTGCATAATTGCGAGCCTTGTTCGCCCATCAAAGTACCTTGACAAGTTCTTGTGCAGCGTCCTCCAAAAAGCATACAATTTTCTTCCAAACCTGCCAGAATATTCTCAGATTATGTTAAATTTTGTACGTTTCTTTGGCAATTACTCACCACCGCTTTCAGCATTGCTTAAACACACTGCCACTGCTAAGACACAAGCGATGATATACATTGACTTTGCCATTATTGTTGCTTGTTAACTGACACTAGAACTTTCCTTTTACTCGATTCATGTAACACTGGCGACGATTACTTATGTGAAACTGCTGCTTCTCCGTCCTTATAAGCACGTGTAGAGGTCTACAGTAGGCGCACGCAAGCAAATAATATAAAACAAAGACAGTTTGAGCAAATATTGCGAAAAAAATTAAAAGCAGATTGTGCAAAAATTAATTATCATACCTGGCGAATGATAAAGAAGGTAATTTGTGATAATGCCCAAGGCTCTGAATAAATTATTTATCACAGTGTCTTATGAGAATCGCGGAATACAATATGTATCACTGTTGAACAGCACGTTTTGCCCGAGTGTAAAAACCAATCGCATTAATTATTTAACAATTGCGAATGGGATTCACGCCGCTCTTCCGCTGATGCAATGATGATAATGTTGTCTATGCGTGATTATTCAACGGAATTTCCAGTTATAGATCGCTGCTTTCACCTAATATAACGTTTTGGTTCATTGTTGATGTTTTGCTGGTGAAGGTTAAGTGACCTAAATAAATACGAGTCGTTTTTGTTTATGTATTTCGCCAAAATTATAATTCAGCTACTGATACATCAGTCAGTTGTTTTAATTCGCCCGCGCTGTAGTTAAAAGTTCTATAAACTATATCGCCGTTCTATGTAAATATTTGGCGTACTTCACTTACTATACGGCATGCGGCATGGCATTGTTTATTCTTCTGATGCGCTTTCTGTGTAGAATCCCTGAGTTTCCATGCAGTTGTAAAATGATCATGAGTACCGTGTGCGTTATTTCCATTAAACCAAACGATAAATATTATCATAAAAGTTAAATATTCTTGAGAATAATTGTGCGTACAAATTTACAAAAAATACGAGTGGAATTTTTTGTAAATACTTAAATAATTTGCATGATTTATGTACTTTTCCAAGATACATATTTTATTTGGAATTTAAAACAGACAAAATACTTTTGTGAGTGGGTACAAATATTTGATTTACATTTCCAACAAGGATATACAAAACTCGTCTGAGGTTTGATATTTTTTTAGCATTGAATTCCCTGAAGGAGAGCTGCGCTGCATAAACACAAGGCAGATTTTATGTGAATGTGAATTCTTTCATGAGTAGGACGGAAAAGCACGCACAAAATCTATAATAAAAATTTAAAGCAATAATTCAAATCAGAAGACATAAAGAAAATTGCACAAGGTAGGTCTCATAATTTAAGGATTTCTGAAAATTGATAAATAATACCGGTATATTCTGGTTCAAAACGCAATTAATGTGAGAAACAAAGAGAAAAATAACAATATCAATTAAAGCAGATACTGTTTTAATTAAGATTGGTATGTAGGTACAATAGCTAATGATCAATATCTGATGACAGGAAAGCAATGGAAGTAGAAGTGCAGCTATAATTTGAAACTCCACGCAAAACTACACAACTTGGAGAGCGCTATTAATAATGAAACACCGATATTGGCATGTAAATCACCGTGTTTCCTAGGTCGTCTTTTACGTCAAATGCAGACACAAGTTCACTCATACGATAGTCTGACAGTGAATTATTTTGATCCAAGACAAAGTAACACTGGTTTTCTCTAGTTTAAATAACAATTTCCTTGACATTTTGTATTTTAAGATTTTAAAGTGATCGTAAGAAATATTTAATTTCTACTTTGAACCACTGTGTAATTATTATCAGAGTAGAAAAGAAAACTGTAGGATAGTTAGAGTAGGTCATAAAATACGTGGAAATGTATATTTCATTGATGATTCTCATTCGATTGATGATTTCACATTCCACCCACTCGACTTTATATCGATTTGCGTAGTTTAACGATGTAAACTTTACATCGCAATTACATTGTTGCAACGTCACACAGTCATTCGATTACCCAACTACATTTTGTCGAAAGGTGGGTGATGTTCGATATTAGAACACGATTGCTCGTTAATAAAAAGTTCAATAAGTTGTAGTGCGATTGTCAGAGAGCAGGAGCACAAACAAATGATTGGTATTGAGCTTGCTACTGATATTGAGTTGCGGTTGCGGTTGAAATATTGATAAGAATTTTAATTATGCATTAACGCCGTGCATTCTTGGCTTAAAAGTTGCTCAAATATGGTTAAGAAATTAACCACAATAGCTTTAAAAATAAGAAAAAATTACTTGTGAAGTAGGCAAGTATTATGTACAAGAAAATAATTTAACGCTAAGTAAAGACGTTGAGGTTTTTAGAAATTAGACTTAAAGTGAGCTTGTTACAAAGTGTGAGTTGTGTAAAGTGTGAAGCTTTGGTAATTGAATATCAAATCTACTAAGAGCACTCTGCTCCATTAGTGCGGGAAATTAAATTGGAAGAAAATTGTGATTAGCGTCATTCCAAGCGCATTGCATGCATTTCCACTTCAATTACGTGTCTAATAATTGAGTTACAACAGCATGAATGTGAATCCAATACGAACATGGCTAAGAAAAGACAGTAAACCTCTTGAAGGCAGTTAGCCCTTGTCGGCACTTGACGTAACGATTTTGTACATGTACGCCCTCTAAGGATAGCTTTGAAGGATATGCAACTTTTGGTATTTTATAAGAGATGGCGCGTGACACGCAGGATAACGCAGGACTTTTTTATTTTGTTAATTTTTTTAGTTTAATTATTATTTAAAACTATACAATAAGGATGCAATACAAAAAAAAACTAAATGTGTGATTTTAGAAAATACATTTATGCTATTTCATACATATTTCAGCAATATACAAATATCTCTTGACCCATGCAAGATAGAAATTCAGCTTTAACATCATTAGTTTTTGAATGAAATTTTACATAAAATAAGTGGTTAAACCATTAACTTAGCTTAATTCTAACCAAAGTTACCAATTTTTGGTAATTCTTATTTTTGATGGAAAAAATATGCGTTTGTTTAATGTCAAATATCTGTTGAACTGTAAAAGATAGAATTTTCATTTAAAGCTAATTGTATTCCAAATTAAATTTCACACAAAATAAGTGGTTGAACCATTAATTTGCCATAATTTTAGGCCGAGTTATTGAAGTTTGAAAATTTCCTAATTTTTTAATGAAAACCAATATGTATGATATTAGGCAATACGTGCAAATTTCATTACAATATCACAAATTTGTAAATATCTCTTGACCTATGCAAGATAGCGATTCTGCTTCAACATCATTCGATTTTAAATGAAATTTCACACAAAATAAGTGGTTAAACCATCAACTTGCCATATCTCAAAGCGGAATTATGAAAAATTGAAAATACCTTAATTTGGTAGAAATTTTATGCATGTGTTTAATGTCAAATATCTCTTGAACCGTATAAGATAGAATGTTTATTTAAAGCTAATTGTATTTCAAATTAAATTTCACACAAAATAAGTGGTTGAACCATTAATTTGCCATAATTTTAAGCCGAGTTATTGAAGTTTGAAAATTTCCTAATTTTATATCAGAATGCGTTCCAAAATCGCAATCAGTGATCAGATACATAAATATAACTTAATACAAGTTAATTAAACTTCATATTTGAGACGATTGGTCACTACTGATTTAAATTATAAATTAAAATATGTTACAATCCTAGGTTTTAGAGCAGTTTGTGCTTAAATGATACGATTTAAGTGACTTTTCTTTTCTTTCTATCCATGGTTTTTTATTCTACAAATTGGCACTGTAACTGTCAGTTGGGCACAAACTTGAAACTATAAGTTTGTTAAAGTGCTTGTAATGCTTGTCTAATTCTACATCTTCCATCACAGTGTTACTGCTAAACTGTTGAGTGTTAGCAATAAAAATTAAATTTACCATGAACTTGAACCACGACCCAGTTACGTGAGTATAAAAGAGAACTAGACCCTAGCGAGTAGTTCATTTCCACAGAACAGTTACTACAGTAGCAAGCAAGTTTGTATAATTTAAAGCACTAGGCTTAATAAAGTTTAAATGTTTGAGTAAGTATGGGTTTTGCGGGTTCAAACTGTACCATCTTTGTGGTTATTTTAATCATTAATTGAAGACAGATTGCCAACCAGTAAACACAAATAAATCACAAAACGTGCAAGCAAATCTTGCGATAAATATTAATTAAAGCTCACTTTATTTTAATTACTTTAAGTGAACCACAATGGTCATAATCTATCTCCTAGTTTGAATGCTGTCCTCAAAGATAGATGGAAACAGATAATCCTGGTTTGTAGGAAGTTGGCGTTGGCGGGCGTGGGTTTTGCGGTTGCAGAAATAGATTCGCACAATATTCCCATACGCAAAATGTAATAAAGGGTTCGTTTGGACCATGAAGTTTAAATTATATGATAATTCAATAACTAATAACAAAAAGCTAATGAAATTAAATGGCAAATATTGAATTGTTTTGTCTCTTAACTTAATAAGCATTATCCTAGCAAATACATAAACCATAAACAAATAAAGAATTTATTCAAGATTATAAAGTCGCTAGCAAGCATATAATAAATGAAATTGGGTGCACGCTCAGCAAACTCGTCGGCGTTAACATTGGCATTGGCAAAAGGAGCAAGCGGCGGCGGCGAAATCCGCAACGCGCCATTCACCATCTCGCGGCACTCGGCGGGAGCTACGGCGGCGGCGACAGAACGAGCAGAAGCTGCAAAGCAAAGCACGCAGCACACCCCCGAACGAAGAGAGCTTGCCGCCGCTGCGAAGCGCAGCGTCCGATCGATGTGCGGGGTGCACGGATGGCAAACGCAACGCGAATGTCGACTGAGCGTAGTCCGGTCGCCGCGAATCCTTTTTTGGTGCATCGCGACTGCGACTTTTTCCCTCTTCTTCTTCTCTTCTAAAAATAACAATTTGCTCGGTTCATATCACCACTGCACGCCGCTTGGCCAGTTTCTTGACAACTCACCTTCGTCCTTTTTGCAGGACTGCTTAGTGTCTTGCGATCACAACAAGCTTCCGGCCTGTTTGTTGTTGAGCAAGGACAAGTGCACAAACAAATTATGTAATCGCGCGTGTGAAGTGGAAAGCATTTCGTGAGTGAATTCTCGGTGGCAGGAGTGGTGGTTTGTCCTCCTCTTGCTCCTGCTCCTGCGGTTGTTGTGCATTTTGCGTTCGGCGGTGCATGATTATTCATTCAAGCAAAACGTGCATGTCATGAGCAGTGCAGCCGCAAAAAGTTGTGCGGTATTGTTATTGTTGCTGTTGTTGATTAGTAGAAGTGAGAATAACTTATTAAACCAGTGTTAACAATGTTCAAATAGTTGAAAGTTTGTTAAAATTATGGTGATTTAATCAATCACTGTTATTACAGTACTAATTAAAATAATCAAAAGCAAAGTAACATCAATTAACAGGTAAAAAAGAAAGGGAAAGCCGTTTATGGATTGAATTACAGGTTGAATTATTTTCTGAGAAAGCTGAGGCTTTGAAGGGGAAGCTTTTCATTAGATTAATTTTTGATTCAGTATTCATAAAACCTAAGCTGTCGTAGTTTTGTATAACGTATGAGTGAAACGAGGTGCAAGACATTTGCATAATGGCCCGCTAATTAGTTGCAGCATAATTCATTTTGTAAATACGGGGTGAAACAAAGCCGACAGGAGAGGAGGAAGTCACTCACTCGAATGGATGTTCGAACTTTGATACGTCCTGACGTTTATTAAATTCTCGAATGCTAATTCCCATTTGATTAATGCAATTTAATTTAAATTTAATCTAAATGCAATTGTCTTTAAATTATTTAATTATATTCGATTTTGTCAACAAAACCAGAATTTACAACTAGAAATAAATATTTTATAATTATTTATTCTGCACTTATGCAAGGTGGCATAGAAAAAACAATGTTTTTCTGTATCATTCGGGTGATATTTATAGTAGTGTCTTGAAAAATCTGGCACATAATCAAAACTAGACACGAATACAACATGTAAATATTGATTAGTAGGATAGGTGAGTCAGAATGATTTATTACTGCAGATTTTCGGCGTGTCTCCGTTATTGCAGAAAAATTTACATACAATTGGATTAATCGATCAAGTTCTGTGTAAAACCAGGAAACCTATCGGAAGTTTATATAGCGTTGATGTCATGATACCGGAATTGTGCGGAAGGATCTATACGGGATTAAGTTTAATTTAACACGTTCTTGAATGAATTGCGTGTACATTCATTTATTTTATCATATTTAGTGTGTTTTTTGGTATTTATTTTGAAATAATAATATAATGGTATATTTTGCTTCTAATTTGAGAAAGGTTTAACTCGAAAAGGATTTACATTTTTGGCTTTAATAAATGTGTGATAAATTCTATTTTTTTGAGTACGTAAACTAAATTTAACATTTATGTATATTTATAACGCTTTTTTCTGATGAAAATGTTGGAATTCAAATGTGACAACTAGAAGACTTTAATGGCAAATCAATAACATGATTTTGTGCTTAACGACCGACCAGGATTTATATGAATAAACGTGAACGTCGTAAAACTATTTTATTTTTCTCTGTTGGAGTTGGCACTAGTCTCATGCTGAAGTTTATTAAGACTCGTAATGCAGTGTTTTCAATGTTGACATTTTAAGTTAATACTGGGTCATATTCTACACTCTTTTTATATTTTTTATATTTTTCTAGTTTTATTTAAATGCAGTTGAGCCAAAATAAACTTTATTTTGTGACATTTTATAATGAAAGGACTATAATTTTCTAAATAAATCCAATCTGGAATTAAATCAGTTTTTTCCAGTTATACAAAGTTACTTTTTTTATATACGGAAAAATAAAAGGCAAACAAAACAAGGTGCAGTAGCGTGTAAAGACCCAAAAAATGTATACATTTTTAATGAAGCAAATCCTTGCGAAGAGCTACAAAGTTCTCACAAAAAACAACTCCTGAAAAAATGATGCTGTGAAGTGACGAAATTAGGATGCTGTTTCTTTTCTAAACGTTGGGTTTTATGATAAGTGACGAGATTTCAAGCTTGTTTTCATGTGTTTATCTGCTATGCGGAAAAAGCAAGGAAGAAAATTCTGATTTATATCGTGATACTAGACGAACAGTGAACATGCAAACACCAGCACGAACGCAAGGGTCTTTTTCAAATCCTAAAGAAAAACATACAACAATGTAACACAATGAAGACATAAACCTAAAGATACGCAAAAAACTACGCAGCAGCAACACTTGATATTTATTTCATTGTATTTTGGACTTGGATAAAGTTAATTATCCTTTCACTTCCGTTCCGAACGTCATAAGCTTAAATCTAACTTAACCCAACCGAACCAACCTAAAGCAAAATAAATGTACATGGGACTCAACTAAAATTTAAACAAACACACAGCAGACACACCAACCACCCTATTAACTACAATACAAGTTTGTAGGTTTATTATCCTGCAACACGAAATTTATTTATAGTTGCGTGGGAGTTTATTGAAGTTTTTTGTCGAATGATTTTACTTTCAACGTTAAAGGTTACACAAGACTTCATTTGAATAATAAATGTGAACGAAATGTATTCATATATAAAATACAGTGCGGAAATTACATTTATATGAAATTAAATAAGCTGTAAGTAGATTTCAAAGTGATGAAATGAAATGTGTTACATTTCAACATGAACCCTGATTAAATATTTCAACAAGAAGGAAAGAGAAAAAGTACAGCAAGATAAATATGAAACGAATAAAAGAAGGAAATCTAATTTTCTTGCCTCGGTGCAGGGGAATTCGAATGAAAATACATACTTATACACTTATTAAGTTGGCATGCTTTTCACTGCTTATCAGTGCACGCAACCACGACTAATGAATGCCAACGTCGGCTGTCACGGCTGCGGAGAAAACTGAAGCTTAAGTTTTATGAAACAGCGTGAAATGCTTACTTAATGTTATTACTATTCTTTCGTTTCTTGCGTGTGAGTTTTAATTAGCTTAAAACCCAGGTATGTTTAACACTTTTTTACGCTTTTTAGCAAACCAAACTTAAAATGATAATTTATTCATGAAACCTCTTATGCGGAAAAACTCTTTAAATCTTTTACAAAGAAATCTTTTAAATTTGAAATATAAACTCAAAAACGTGTCAGTTATATTTCACGAAACAAAGAAATTGTTGAAGAAAAAGTCCAATATGCCCCAAATGACTTGCCACAATGTTCAACGGAGACTATCGTAACCCCTAAGGCATAGAAGTGTAACCATTTGTGAATCATTCTAACATCTAAGGAATAATAGGAAATGCTGTCATTTTCTGAGAAGAATCATAGTCCAGCGCACTAGACGTGGTCCTTGATAGAAGATAAGGGAGTAGAAAGAGGTTTAGGCTTTTTCAATTTTCCGCCACGTTAGACACACGAGCCTTAGGGCATAAAAGATAATATTGCTCAAGGAAACCGCGGTCATTTCATATCTTTCTAGTGAATGCAGAATCAGGAAGTAATATTATTAAAGAATCACAATAGAAAACAAGGCTAATAACATTAAAAACTGCTAAATAATTAAATTTTGTCAATTGATCAACTATAAGATTTGCATATTTAATTAAATCTGATAAATCAGGTTAATCTAGTAATTAACAACGTTATAATAAATCTATTATTATAAATACATTAGAATTAAATTAATTAAAAAGTTTTACAGCTGCCAGCCGTGCAGCGCTGAAAATATTTTAATTTATCATAAACTTTTGATAAATCTGAGTTTGTACACATCAATCACTCACCATGAATGCAGAAAAAAAGGATTTTATTTTTCCATTAAGAGTGCGTGTACTCTTGCTTGAAATATTGTAGTTCGTGCGTCAATTTCGCGTATTAATCATATCGATAATCATATTTCAATCAACAAACTAGCCGGACAAAACCTGCTTGTAATCGTGTTTGTTATAAATGGGAATATTCATCAGTGATATCGCTCGTTGGTCGATTACATCCGTTGATGTAATTGCTGTTCGTGTCAATCACCCATCATTCAGATAACGATCGACAAATCCTGTAAATGTATGTACATTTAACTCCGACAAACTATAAAGAAGGAACGGACTCTGCGTTATATCAACATATACCTACTTACATGAAAATAGTAATGCTCTTCGTTCTCCTTTCGTATCGGAAATAGAACCAGAGAGTCTTTAAGGATGCAATAAAACACTGATGACTTGCTGAAGTGCTCTTCAAGCATCATTATATCTCGTTCGGGTGGTAAGTGCCCAACGTGCATAACAGCCTTGGGGTCGACTAGGCGAAAATGAGAGGAAGCTTCAAGCTAAATACCTTCTAAATGGCTTAACTATAAACCCACTTATCAATTTGATAGAAAGGTTAAATGTTGCAGATAATCAAAGACATAGATTGCAGAATAATACACTCTCGGGCAATATATTACGTATTTGCAATTTAATAAATTATCTCTTGTATTAAAAACTGCATCAACATTTTATTGCTTGCAATAAACTACCCCGTAGTAGAAAATGTCGGGGGTCATAAAAGCAATCCATTACTGCACATGCTCCAGCGACACTTGGATGCCCATGTTGTCTCAATTTAATTGGAGCATTACTAGCTACAGCGAGAGGCATTTATCTATGTTTGTGCAACTGCTCAAGCATAATGGATTTTTAAAACGGCCGCTTGTTTGCAATTCAAATGCAGCAACAATAAACCTGCACGTTTACCAGGGTTTTCAGCTTTATATGCTTGATTACTTATTGCTAATACAGCTCAGCTCTTTGTTCACGCTGTATAATGCTGAATCAATAGAATAATCAGAAACCGTAGTAACCACTAAGCAGATTAGCGTTGTTAGGTAAGATACCCTGCTCTTGATATTTATAAATGTCACTTAAGGTCTACAAACTCTTACATATTCCTGATTCGTAAATCTTTCATGTTCTTCCATTACTTTTGCTTTTTATCAAAAATATCAAAACATTTTTTTTACATAACTCCTGAATTTTCTTTGAAATATTACATATTGCAGTTGTTAAGATATGCCCGGGTGTGCATTTCTAAGGAATATACATACTTAGAATGAAGGAATGCTTTCCTTCATTTTTCAGATGTGAAAGCACATATCTCCAATAAGAAGCATTAAGGAGTATCAAGGGATCCAAGGCTGTGATGGAACATGTGTCCTATCTTATTCCTATCTTGCATTTTGCAAGATTATACATAAAATTGATGTTTATCCTGTGAAAAGATATAATCCTATCTAAATATATCTTTGCTGCACATCAAAAAAGGTAAAAGGTCTGCAGTTGTTTAGATGATTTTTTTACTAAACTTTACGGTTGTAATAGTATTTGAATAGAAATAGGTTATTCTATAACAAGAATTTTCTTTATTCTTTCGTTCAGGACGGCGCTTTTGCTGATTTCCCCTCTTTATCGCTAAAAAACTAAGGCTAGGCGAATATGATGCGTTAGCGTTTTAATAGGCTATTGCATTGTAGCCGACGCTACGCGTTTCACCTGTACCATTGATTGAACGCAATGGCAAGTTCAATCACGACCCTATATTGGTTACCTCGCGTTGACCTTTAATTCGATTCGTTGCCAGGTAGGGTAAGAAAGCGTCTCTTGTCCAATCAGCGTGGCTTAGATCAATGACATACCCTCACACTTTCCCTATCTCTGTCGTGGCGTTTTGTGACCAACATGTGCCGTCACGCCGTCCCCAACGTGTTAAAAACGTGATATCTTACTATAAGAAAAGATGTTGAGGGTGTTCATATCATCACGTCCTGTCTTCATACAAATCTTCTTTTTTCATCATTGTAATACCGTTTACTTGCCGCTTATGATCCTTTTGAATTCAAATAGCTTTTGCGTAAATGCTGAAGCGTTGCCAGAATGAAAAGCATCTTCACTAAGAAGAATAAAATACCAAACGCAAGATGAATTTTCTTTGAACCTTCATAGATAATAAAGCTAAAACAAACATTTGTGGCTTGGAAGTGCCGCAAGTAAAAAAGAGGAGTGAAAAGAAGCTGAAAGAGAAATGGGTAAAAGCATGGTACAAATTTACTACCTAAGACTCCAGACTTGACTGAAGCCATGCCTAGCTTTCTAGTGTAATTTACACCCGAAGCAAAGACCTTGTGTTTTATCGACGATACCGTATGCAGACGCCAAATTTCAATCTTCCAGGATTTAGGCCAACCACATATCGACTATAAACAATTCTAATCGAGTTCCAGTTTCGTTCCACGTCTTGGATCCTTCAATTCATATACAATAGCAGTGCGCATACATCCAAGCTGCCCTAAAATCGTTGTCGAGTGTTGGTGAAATGTTTTGTTTTCACACAAGTAATTGTTGGATGTCATCCAAAACAAGCAACAAAAGCATGTGCACGTTCAAGGTTTAATGCAGAAGGACACAAGAGAACATAAATGCGCAAAAGCGCTTAGTATGTAAGCGACAAACATTGCCACACAGGATTATGTTTTGCCACGCATATGTAACCATGAGAAAATACTCACGTGTTCTGGAATGAGCAGTGGAAAATGATAATAGCTATTTTTATCTTTGGTCTTATTATAAGTTTCTTTCTTAGTTGATGTTACCAGCCATGACCAGCAAATGGAATAATCCTGGTATAGAAAAACTTTATAAATCTCCTCCTTGCACGTCGTTTACAACTGTCCTTTCACGTTGTTTTAAATTCCTAACTTTCGGTTGCCAAGTATTTCACGACTTCGATCTGGTTTTTTGCATTGAAACTTCTTTATCCATTTCATTTCAACTTAATGAAACTTTTACTTCGCATCCAATTAGCGACACGCTTGCTGCATACAGATGGAAATTAAACTTTTTAATAGAATGTTCATTCCTGGTTGCTGCGCATTCATCTTTATTCTTATTCCATTTTATTGAAACAAATTTTGAACTAGTTTAGTTTTCAATGCAAAAAATTAGAAAACAAAATTTATTCGCACATAAAGGTGAATAAATTTAGCATATCTACGCCGCTGGTGAAACACAATTTAATATAGCTCCACATAAAACATGTCTGCAAGTCAATAACTGTTCTAATGCTCTATAGCAACAGTTCTTTAAAATTTTCATTCTATTATAGTACAACTTAATCAAGAAATTTATTATAAAAATAAGCCTAGGTATTACCGATAATTGTCTTTCATGCCTTTAAATATAAAACTTCTGCCCAGGTCGCGTTAAACGTATTTTCCAAACCAAAATTATTCATTATTCATGAGAGGCTTACTTTCTCATTAGATCCATAATCCTTGTATGAAAAGGACAAGTTAATTCAGTTGGTTTAACAACAACTTAACAAGATCTCTGTGCTTGGATAAACAGTATCTAGCAATATATCAGTTATAACACCATAATTCGCTCTGAAACTTTGATTTGATTGCTGCAAACAATAATTTGTACCATAGATAGTGTTAATAGAATCATTAGCATTAACAATGAGTTCAAACTCGGTCCTTTCAAAGTGTGTAAACTTTGCAGTAACTCCTCACAATGCATGTTTAGAAACAAGGGCACCGAATATCACAACCAGTTTAATCACAAACCGCTAAACCACGCATGTATGTTGTTTTGCGGTAAACAAAGTTTAAAGTTTGTGGGCCAAAATGTTTGTACTAAATCTTGCAGAAAGTACGCAAAATATTATACGTGGCTACATTTTGTAATTAATGTGCCCTGTTCTTTGCCTAAACATTTCATGCAAGTTGCTATTTATATACAACTTGCATCATAAGAAATATAACAAAATACAAAAGCAGTGAAGAGGAATATTTCATAGCGATAAATTTCTCGTGCTTATAGCTATTTCAATAGTGGGTTCCATCGTGAAAAGCTTGACATAATGCAGGACGACTGAACGTGACTGTTTCTCCCAGATGGGAGTTTCAGTTATATATTCTCCACACGTCGCAAAATTGTAAAACGCCCCATGGACATCTTCTTCTATTCGCTTTATTAAACATATCAAATTGATCTCTTCTACCTGAAAGATTGCCACTAAATTAAATTATCCTTCTCCTGCATTCATCTAAAATATAAATTAATCAATAACTCAACCATAAATCGTGGGTCGTAAATCAAACAAGTGCTGATCCTCATCAAATTCTCTATATACCTAATGCGAACCCAGATGGAATTGCTAAATGCGTGTTCAGCAAGTGATTTGACTAATTCATATTCATGCTAATATTAGACATCTGGGAGAGTCATGTACATCTCAATAAGGTATAAGCTTAGGGAAATACAATAACAAGGGCAATCAATTTGAAATATTAATTAAATTCTGCGTTACTTAATGGAGAACTACCAACATATCAGTATGCTGAGCGAAATATAATAGTTCATACAATATTTGCCATATCCCGTCAGACGATGTTAGCACTTTCTTTCACTGCATGTATTTTGTTTAGAAAGTTATATCGTTGTGCGTACATTCCATATCTTCAAGGCTGCATGTCAGTTTTACAAAAGTTTGCTGAAAGTGTTATCAAATTCTTCTAGTTTCTCCCTAGGATATTGGTATGAAACTTGTAGACAAACTGGGCCAAGTCGGTTGGCAAGCTGCCATTCAATGCATTCATAACTTCATCTCATATGCAATATCCTTTGTTTTACCGTTTCCATTCAGAAGTTTTGCCAACATCTCGTTTAATAGAGCATAAAAACTAAGTTTAAGTAAAATAGCTGAAGGGCTTGAAATCTTCAATATAAACACCTAAAAAATATTTGAATGTAATTCAATCCATTTACAGTATAGAAACCTCTTGGCATATTGTATGTTACCAGCAAATAATTAAGAAAGTTGATGTCCATATGGACGACAGATCCAATTAAAATCCGAAGTGTCCCCAAGTGCTAACCGTGATATTAAAAAACCGCGCGATTGTGGCGGGTAGTCGACGGAATTCGCGGGCCACGGGCCCGGCACATTGGACCTACGAGATGCTCCCCAATGGGGAATACTCTCCGCAGACGGGGTCGAAAGTGCGAGTGAATTTTCCACCAGATACGTTTGATCGACGACACAGTCGTTCGCTGTTGATTCCACGACGGAATCGTAGCATGAGTGCATGGAGTGATATCAGCAGATCATCATGGCGACTCGATGATAGGTAATCATTCCTGCAATAACGGAATTGTAATAGAATAGATATTCATTTTATTAATAAACGAGTTCTTTTGTACATACATTTTGTTATTCGCCGTTTGAATTTTGCGCACTTTCTACTGATATTGGATAGTAGATGCGCATGCGTGGAAACATCTGCAACGTCGCCGATAATTCTAATCTATTCAATGTTAGACCGACATTCATTTCGTTTATTATTAGTATTACATTGTTAGTTAGTGTTGTGCAGTTCTGTGTTCACCTCCATCCATTAACAATTTCGCTCATGTCTTTCAAGGTACAATCATATTTATTACACTTGCATGAATAAAACTAAACTGTTTCTAACTATTTTTCATCCTTGTTGCAGGTAAGCATCAGCCAGTTTTTATAAACGTGGTGTATTAATTGAAGTTGGAATCGTAAGTAGTAAAGCATACAAATAGTAACACTGGTAAAACTGTGCATATACCAGAATCAGATGATTTGTCTGGTTTATTATTTGGCAAAACTACTGCTTGCTTATATTCATGCTGCCAAAAAGCAGTTTTGCCTCTTCATATGCAGCTTGTATGCCAGTTTGCAAATCAAAGTTAATATTTGCGCTCGGTCTATAATCTGGATCATCCAGAAAAAGTTGATGATATGCTTCATCAAATGAATAATCACACAAGTCCTGAAATACAACATACAAGATTGAAATTAGCGCCCACTGTTTATGTTTAGATGTGTATAACCTACATTTTCTAATAAGGACGCAGCAGAAGGAATCACTCCTGGTATTGGTTTCTGATAGTTTTCCACTTTTATCTCTTTGGTTATTTTATGGCAATGTAATGGCTGTTCAATACACTTTTTCCAATTCATAGGTATATCACTAGACTTGCTGGGTCTGAACGTTGAAGTAACAATGTGTAAATTATCTCTAAGATATATTTGATGATCATCAGCATATTGTTTTGCATGAACTCTTTCATCTGTGTCGTGACTTGACGTTGAAGCACATTCCTCATTGGTAGGATCATTCGTTTGATTCGAACATTTTTGAACTGAAATTTCCATGCCATTACATTTTAAACCTGTGAGCAATTTGTGCGATAAATTTGCACTTTGAGGGGATGTAAATTCAAGGGTTGCCGATGTACTTCCACTTCGTTTGTTTACGTGAACAAGGGCTTCCAGTTTAATTTTGTTCATAACAAAACTGTATACGTCTCCTTTGGTCATTCGTAGAGGTAGATTGTTTAATACTAAAGACGATCGCTGCAAATATTAGATATTAGACATATTCTCTGTACTGGAAAAAATCAATTTTGCTTACATTTCGGTCACCTCGTGATCTTACTGGTTTTTCCCACTCCGCATATATTGGGGTACCCCAAGGCATCATTTTTTCTGGCCAAATAGCCTTTCTTGCCTCACACGCATGTAAACGATTATCAAACTCAACAAAAGCCCATCCTTCGTTAAAGGATCCGTCAGTCTTCTTGAAGTCCACATTAATTATGCCAGGAAACAAACATTCTAGTGTATTCTGAATCTTTTTTGAAGGGAGACGGTTTGGAAGGCCGAAGACAAAAAGTTTGTTGGTATCCCAAGACTTATGAGCCGACAAACGACGATCCTTCAGGACGTATCCGTTTAAACTGCGTATTGCTTGATTGGCAGCTTCCACGGTCGTATATGTAACGAAACAAAAACCACGCGAACATCCAAACGGCTCCATCATCAAACGAAACTCGTAGATTTCCCCAATTACTGAGAAATAGGGAAATAAGTCGAACTCCAGCATGTCTCGCGGCAAATTATTACAGAATATTTGCGTGCCTACAGGCGGCGGAACAGCGTCTTTCTTAACATACACATGTTGCGATCGCTCGCGACTCACTTTGTTTGGTGCAAGTAACATTATTACTGCTTGATTGCGATATAATTAAACCTTCAAAAGCACAGGCACAACGAACGAATTGTATGAGATTGGCACTGAAAGTGGGTTATGCAGGGGAGCTTGGTTGTTCGCATTGTCACAGAAGTGCAGCGCAAGCACTATCGTCCCTCCTCAAAAAACGATATACCTGGCAAAAATAACGTACAAAAAATTCTAGAAAGTGTGCCAAGATATTTGAAGATTTATTTATCACGTAAATGCATGCATTGATTAGTGTAGAATTATTATAAAATATTAGATAGCTAGAAACTCCATTAGTCAAATAAAAGAAATAAAATATAAGGAAATTATTAATAGTAGTTAATCTTATGAGCAATATTGGGTATTATTTCAGTTCCATTGCAATTCAAATTAGCATTCCAATTTCCTTGGGGGTCAGTCTCTAAAACGGAGCAGTACTAATTCCAAAAGTTTGTTAGTATCTCGTTTTTATTGAACCAAGTAAACTAAACTTACAAAGTTGGGATAGGCTATCGGTGCTGGCAAGACGGGCGGCATTGGCAGCGAATGCGGCGGAGGTGGCTGGTAGATATACGTATTCGGCAAAAGCGGGCTCGTCGGCCGAATTTTCTGCTTCTGCCGCATTTTGATAATTCTGCGAAACTTTGCCGGTATAGATCTGAAAAAGCAAACGGGTATACCTTTCATTTCAACTGCTTGGGTATGTTTCAAAGTGCTTACAAACAAAAATGATCCGGATTAGCATATCTCATGTTTGAGTTACTGCAATACTCAGGACGTGCCCATGTAACTTCAAGTTTCCGGCCATCGATTTCGACGCCTATAAAACAAATAACACGTTTGGCGCGAGAGCCATAAATAAACAAACACAGCACTCACTATTCAAAGACTCCAGTGCGGCCTCAGCAGCTGATCGGTTAACGAAATGCACAAAGGCATAATCATAAGCTTTATGAACTTTGAGAATTGAGTCGATTGGAACATGTTTTTGAATTTCACTGTGAAACTCTTCGCATGATAAAGTCAATGCTAAATTGCGACAATACAGTTTGGTCACCTGAAACAGGACGTTTGGCAATTAGCGAATTGAATTTAATCTTGTAAATCGTGCGGCAAATCTTACCTTAGACATTACGTCTGGCCCGGGATCAGGCAGTGGCTCAGCCCAATCAACCATGATTGACGAGCCCCATAAGACTAATGATCCAGGCTGTAATCGCCGTCTTGCGATCGCCGCGTAACGATGGCTTTCGAATTCAATAAAAACGTAGCCGCGGTTCACGCACTGATCGACGGTTGACGGATACATGATCACATCACGTATGCCTTCCACAAACTCCTTGAACGCCTCATGGACCTCCTCGGCTGTTACTGTCTGAGGAATTCCGCCTACGAAGAGGCGCGTGTTATCGAGCGACTTGTAAATGCCAATTTTGCAGCCTGGTCGCAGCTCGTAGCCGTTCAGCAGCTCGACGGCGGCGTGTGCGTGGTCTTTATGATAATAAGTAGCAAAGCAAAAGCCGCGATTGCGACCGTTGAATTCTAACATCAGACGAAGTTTATATAATTGTCCAACCTGCTCCAGCACAGGCACAAGCTCATCCTCGTAGACATTGCGTGGCAGGCAGCCGATAAAGATTTCGCATCCACGTGGAGGGTCGTCGGCGTTCATAGGGTTGTAATAGATTCGCTGACCATTTTCCTGCTTTATTTGGTATCCGGTGCGTGCTAACAGATCTTCCAAGTGCGAATGGTTGATGATATCACATTTATGTTGCATTGCACTTGATTTCTACGATGCGCACACGACTATACTAAAGATGAGTGAAGAATGGCACTGGGATATTTTGCGCGACTTAATGCACCAGCATAAGTCAGAGGGGGGGACTGTTTTGACGGCAAAATGGACGAACCTTTCTTCCAGATGTTGCAGTTGTAACGGTCAAGAAATAATGAAGATTTACAATATATTTTACTTTATTTCCAAAATTTAAAAATACTTCTTGTTCAGATTGATACAAAATTACTTGCCAAGAATATTATCAAACAAATTATAATTAATCAAGGACAATAATTCTGATAAATGTTTTACAATGGATAAAATTTCGATTTTAAAACCTTACATTAAATTAATTTTAAAAATTAAAACACCGTTCATGATCGGTTGTAAATATTTCTAATTAGAAATAAACGCAAGCTGCAGAAAATCTATCACTTGACGTGAGCGATAGAAGATTAATAAACCGAATAATTTAGATTATAATATAAAAGGAAACTGATGAAAACCGGTCATGATAGGTTGGATATTAAACGTACCTTATTAGAAGGACGAGTTCATGCTGGAAGTTGATGGGTGGTCACTGTCATGACCAGGAGGAAAATTGTTGTTCTGAAACATAACGGTTTCTTCGTATGAATCTCAACTTTAAAAAATTGCGCTTAAATCGTGACTTACGTGGAAATCATAGGGATTCACAGCATCATTGTTGTCGGAATATTCACCTCTTCCAAATTTGTTAGTCTTCCTCCGTACTTGCCAGCGATATCTTGCCGGCAAAGACCTTAAAAACGAATTATAATTAATTTAGGCACTTTTCAATGTATGTATCATTGGAAATTGTACAATATGTACTAACAAGCAGAAGTGTTCCGGTTGGGCAAATCTGTTAAACTTCTTGCTGTACATCTCTGGCCGTGCCCATGAAACATCAATGGTGTGCTTCAGAATCTGCCAATTGTGTAGCAGCCTTAATCCATTCTCTGCAGCTGGACGATGAACGAAATGGACAAAAGCGTAATCTAAATTACGATGAACTTTAGTAATAGTGCAGGGTAAAAGGTGCTGGAGCAGCAGCGCCTTGAATTGCCAATTGGTGATCGTAGACGGAATATTGCGCAAATAAAGCGTGGTCACCTGCAAGCAATAAAATATTAGGAAAAATAGGAACATTCTTAGAATCTTGTAAGATGATACTTACGTTTGCCATGACGAAAGGATCAGGCTCAGGTAGCGGTTCGGCCCAATCCACTTTCATAGTGGCTCCCCACACCTGCAGAGTACCTGGTGGTAAAGATCGACGCGCAATTGCTGCGCTTTTGTGATCTGCGAATTCTAAGAAAACGTAGCCCCGATTCAATGCGGATTCCTGCTGTCCTGGGTATATTATGATATCTCTGACATCTTCAATGTACCTTTGCAGCATTTCTCGCACTTCTTCCACGGATTTATCCACGGGTATGCCACCAACAAAGAGTCTGCGGTTGTCCAGAGACTTATAAACGCCGATGCGCTTACCTTTGCGTAGTTCGAAATTGTGCAAGGCGCAAATCGCATTGTTCGCGTCCATCTTTGAGAAATAGCGCACGAAGCAATAGCCGCGACTCATGCTCATGAAGTCGATCATCAAACGCAGCTCGAAAATGCGGCCAAATTGTGCGAAAAGAGGTACTAATTCGTCCTCGAACACATCACGGGGTAATTTGCCGACAAACACTTCGGTCCCTTGAGGTGGAAGTACGCCTTGTGCTTGATAACGCAAAGTGTAGATACGCTGACCATTAATTTGCGTAATATGATATGGCGAGTTTTCGACGAGTTTACGAATTTTGTCAGTGTTGTCCATTTTTACAAAGTATCACAAAATCTTTTAAAATCAGCACTTTATGTGAATTTAGTCTGATCGCGACGACTGCTCGGATTTAAATGCTTGGGATGGTCGTATGTGGGGTAACTTTACAATTGTGTAAATGACCGTTAGTTCCAACGCGGCATCTACTTTAGGGAGGACGTTTCTAGAATAGTAGGGTGGGGTAGGTGATGTATAAAAAAGTGCAAAATGTTTTGATACATATTTTCTTAACGTTTTTAGCGAAAAGAATTGAAATTTTACATACATATATTGGTGGTCTTGGAACGAGGTGCGAGAAAACAAAATCTGTTTCAAGTAAGTTTTTCTTTTTTTGAGTGCACTCGCAGACTGAGTTGCATGTTTTGGCCTAGCAACTGCATAGCAGCGTTGAAGGAACACTGCAACATTGTATAAGTTCTGTCTGGCCTTGAATAGCAACCGTTACATCCTACCAGCTGCAGTACAGCGATGCAGAAATAAATTGCATAAAGGGAGACGATGGCTGTTACCATGTCGAAATGCATGGAAGCCATTTGCTGAACTCGTGGTTTGCTATAAAAGAAATTGAAGGTGAATGTAGAACCAAAAATTATTGAAAATTTAATTTATTTAGCACAATTCAATACATATTTGAGACGTCTACAAAATCTTTAAATTGGTTATATAATACAAACACTTAATCAACTTATATATAGCCTACTTGAGACACAACTGAACTTACAAAAAAAATCTTAATTTGATATACAATTCTATGAAGATCATGATTATTATGAAAGCACTTCATTAGTGGTACAAATTAATTCGAATGATACAGAAACATTAAAAACTCATAAGGGTTAAAATCAAATTTCTTCAAAAAAAAAACCAGTAAAAAAAGAAAATTACAACTTCAAATTGCTGAAATCAAATGGGCCGAATGGACTTGGTGCAAAAGCATGGTTGTAGTCGTAAATGTGGCTTTGGCACTTTGAGCAGACCACTGGGTCAATCACCAAGCTTGGGGGTGGCGTCCAAGCAAATGGTTCCTGGAGTGGAACAACGGCATCATCCGCAAACTTATTTGAACGAAACTGGTACTCCTGCCGATCAGGTTTCTCTACCTCAGTCTTCTTTTTGTTGCCATTGTTGTTATTATTATGGCGATAGTTATTGTGTCCTTTGTGATTTTTCCACGGTGCAGGCTTCGCCCATGTGATTTCAACCTCAGACTTTTTGTAATATTCTTTGAGGATGGTTAGTCCTCTTTGCGCATCTCGACGGCTCATGAAGTGAATAAACGCATAGTCCCTATGTTTGTACACCCTTTCAATAGTTTCAGGCCCAATTATTCCATGGACAAAATCCTCGAAATCTTTCCTCTCAATCAGAACGTTCAAGTTGCGCAAGAATAACTTTCTAACCTGTTGTTAACCCCCGCAAAAAGATTAATATTTCAATAATCCTAAAAACAACAACAAAAATAACTTACGCGCTTCATCACAGCGTCGTCCACGCTATGCTGAGGTGTGGACCAATCAATCTGTACACGATTTCCAAAAATCAATGCGTTTCTGTAGTCCATACGCACGCGGTTGGCTTCTTCATGGGATTGAAATTCCACGAAGACGAAGCCGCGATTCTTGTTGCGGTCGATGTATGAACGATACATGATGACTTCAAGGATACCAGTCATACCAACCTTGATCAGTTCCTGCCAGATTTGATCCTTGTTCTTGTCTTCTGGTATTCCACCGATGAAGAGCCTCCGGTTGTCGCTGGACTCGCAAACATCGATCTTCACTCCAGGATCTAGTTTGTACTGATTAAAGCGAAAAATGGCCCTCTTGGCACCCTCAATGTCCTTGTAGGTGACGTAGGCAATACCACGGTTGCAACCTCCCGACGCACTAGTCATTAGACGCAATTTGTAGATTTCTCCGGCGGTAGCGAACAATGGCAGGAGCGTATCCTCGAAGATATCTCTTGGTAAATTCGATACGAAGACTTCGCAGCCATGGGGTGGCACTATTTCGTTGGGGCGCGGGCCGATGGTGCGCTGAGATTTGGTGGAATCCACCGGAAGATTGAACAGAGCGGCGGCGGCTTCCACCCGTTGGAGAATTTCATGGCGAAGTTTTAGAAGCGCGATATCGATGGTGCTTTCCATTATGCCGGTCGCTCGGGTGCACTTAGTGGAACTGATGATTTTTCGATTTTGGGATTTGATTTTATATAGACGCTTTGAGGTACCTCGAAGTGGTGGTAAACCTTTTCGAATAACTACACAGTGGCGTACTAGAACCACAGAAATTTAATTCAGCTCATGCTTAGAGTTGCAATACTTTTACGGAAGGCAGTTCGTAGCGGAGCTTTTGAAATGGCCTACGTACAAAATACTGATAATAGTTTTTTTCCAGATTAATTGCATTTTGTAGTTATCGATTGAGTTCGGTACTGTAAAGACCTTCCCGCCAGGCACTCGTTCATTTATGCTAGGAGAGCAGATTCATTGTATGTATTCATTGATATGTTTATTACCCAAGCCAACTGGCAGATGAAGACGCGAGGGAGCGAGCGTGTCGTGCCGATAACGATATTTTGAAAAACAAATCGTCAAATAATATGCTCTTGCTTATTTATTCTGTTGAGCTTAATCAGCGAACGTTCGGTCCAATATTTGACAATGAAATTGATCAATTTTCATTTTCAGTCTAGACGGCATTGCTTGAAGCAAAGTAATGTCGGCATTGTTTGATAATATTTTTTCATTATTCTCAATGCTTAAAATGTTTTAAAAGTAATTTCATTGACAGAATTTGAACCTATAAAAGCGACCACCCTGCCATCTCTTGCAATCGCAATATAACGTTCTCAATGTAGAAGGAAGCTCTCTCTTCGCAGGACTATGAATCAGAACATTTTCAACCCCTCAGGTAGTTGAATCGTTTGCCACTAGGGGTAGCGACTTAGAGGTCCTGGCATGTCTGCAAATAAAGTTATTGAATATCGAAATTTGTTATAATTACTGTGCTGTGTGAATACTAACCTCCAATTAAACTTTAATCATGTAAGAAAGTGCTTCCTGCCATATTTTAATACTTAACAGATAATTCACTAAAGTTGTATTCTGTCTTAATAATTTGTTTCTGAAATGTTTCATACTTATTAAATTTTCATTGTTTCAGGTGAGTTTTATAACATTAATTTCAACACACTATTGGGAGTTCCACTTAGAGACATAGTAAGACACTTTAATTATGCACCACTATAAGAAGTAAACTTGACCTCGTTGTCAAGTCATTAAAATCGAAACAGTCGAACGCTTGAGTAAGTGAGTTTCAGCATCATCACATGAAAAACACATGTGGTATGTACTTACTTATGTGTCTACCATACGTGCGTACGGTAGACACTAAACAAAACAAAGAGTGAATTGGATATTTTTTCTTTGCCTTTCGTTTAATAAATTATGTTTATCCTTTTATACGTACAATTCACCGAAAAGTAATCAAAACAGACATATAATTCAGGTACATATAATGTTTGTCAAAAGAAAATCGTGCGCGACCCGCCAGGGCCGAATGTGTATTAATCATGTAATGCGAGAGCTAATTAGGAAGCGAATCACTTTGCACTTAAGTAAGCAGGGCTGGCGGTGAGTCGCTGCTTGCGGTAGGACTTTGATCAAGGATTAATTACTTTAGGCATGCTAATGACAGTCCAATTTTCATTGGTTTACAAATGCACACTTTCGTTATTTCTGTGTTTTTGTTATTTCTTGATAGATATTTGTGATTTAGGTTATGTCATATTTAATACAGTATGGCAATATAACTTAGTAAGATAGAAGATAAAATTGGGTTGCCTAACCATACACACTCAGTGTTGTGTATTTTCTTGTCATTTTTTATGCCGGTATATAATGTATTTCTGCCAAGGGAGTATTTTGGAGTGATATAAAAGTCATATTAAAAAGACGCAATCAGCAAGTCAACAACCGCCTATTTTCATATCGTAGGATAATGAAATTTCTAATGGGATTTGTGGTGTAATCTTCTTTGCGATTATATTTTATTATAAGGGATTAGAGTAAAAGAAAAGAGAAAATACTTTAGGAAATATTGATGAATTCCTTCCAAATGCAATTCAATTTAATAGAAAAGATACTGATACTGATAAAGTTCAGCAGCAAAGATAATTTACATAAAAGACGCTCTTCTTCCGGTCTGTATTTGTCTTTACGTCGCTTCATCCTAGTGTTGTTTTTATTCGGGAAAATCTCTTCAAAGTACACAACGCTTTAAAGGTCGATAAAACTCATTTCTTTGTAAATCCACTTTTATTGTGCTGCGCTGAAAGGACAACCGCCATGTGTTGGAGATCAGTGACTTCCTTATGATTTCCTTGAGAACGCAAAGTTGCGCTGAAGGCGCACGGGGTGTTGTTTACGGCCATCTGCCGCAGTCTCATCAAAAAGCACGAAGCAGTTTAATTCGTTATGGAAAATAGGACTAGCAATAAGCGGAAAACAAACAACTCGCCAAGACAGAACAGCCATACTGGTGAATACCTATTCTTTCCTGGCCAGGACAACACGAACAAAACGAAAGCCATTATTTTAATAACGTGAGACAAAAGCAAAGGTAAAGGCAAAGGTAAAAACGCTTTCCTTCCTTCCATTCTTCGCAAATGCGTATACAAACAGGGATGGTCATTATGAGTAGGGGAGAACGGGGGAATGGCGTTCACCTAAGGAAAACATGCTGTATTTTTTAAATTACTTCTGATAAATCTAAATTAAAACA